>LPNX010935258.1:13921-43715 GCA_001517045.1 Pseudotsuga menziesii | reverse complement strand
GGAGTTAAAGGAGCAATATTGGTGACCAAAATACATTTCTTTTTAATCATAAGTAGGTGGGTTATTTTAAAGTTAAATCCTAAATTAGTAAAAAAATGGATTATCCAGATCTCCTTTTGTTTTGAAGTTCCCATGTTTTGAAGCAGCATGGAAGGTGTCTCAGCATTTAGCTTTAATAAAATTGCCTTTTGGAGAATAAGAGAAGACCATTATTACTTTGAGTTCAAATTAGAATTGAAAGCTGGTTACTGCAACAACACATGTAGTGAATCAATTAAAATGTAATTTTGTTGGTAACTTGAGGAATGAAAGTAAACAAGGCTAAACTGCAAATTCCCCCCCTATATTTTATAAAGGAAATGAATATCCCACTATTAGGTCATCCTTTCTACCCTAACAAGGTTTGCAAGCCTCAAGGAAAAAAAGATGATGACTCAACTAAGAACTAACTTGCATGAGCTTCATAGAAAACCTAGCAAATGGACTCTTCTGAAAATTTCTTTGGAAAACATAATCTGTAATCAATGCAATTTAGAAGATATTGAAGACAAAGCTCAATTCCTTTTAAGATGCCCTTAACACAGCAATATTAAATGTGCTTATAGCCTTATACTGATGTCTGCAACAACAATTTAGTTCATGAAAAATCCTAAATCAAGACAACCAAACTAAGTTGGGAGACTTTATTATGAATCTTATCTCACATTGAAGCAAATGTCTAAATAAGTAATCTTCAAGATTTTAATTTCCTAGTTCCGTNGAGACTTTATTATGAATCTTATCTCACATTGAAGCAAATGTCTAAATAAGTAATCTTCAAGATTTTAATTTCCTAGTTCCGTTTGTTCACTTTCTCTGCGTGGGTCCTGCAGACCAAGCTGGTCTAAGGGATGTTAATGACACCATCATCATCAATCGAGCTATTATTTAGCATCATAATCATCTGTCTTTTTGTCATTTTCAAAAGATTGGCTTGATGGAAGGAAAGAGCCTGATTCCAGTGGGGTATATATGATTACTGGTTTTGTTTCCATGAATATCATTTAGTAGGTAAACGTGCCAGTGCATTTTTCCTTGTGGACTCCTAAAATAACTAGTCTGTTGCATTTGCCTCTCACAGAAATTGAGGTCGAAGATCAATTGCTGATGTCAACAATAGAGTCACGAATAAAAGAAATGGACAAAATGACAGGGGGACGACAAGATTTGATCGTTGTTGCCTCTTTGTTAGGACATGTTCCTAATATTGCAGGATTGGCACGAACTTGTGAGGTGAAGTGTAAAATACAGTGACTTGGCTAGATATTTCTGAATATGCTCATGACTATCATAGTGTAAATGTGTGTGATATCTCTTTTACCCACTTCTGTGTCTATTACGCTTTTTCTTGCAGGTGTTTAAAGCAGCAAGATTAATTATTGCTGATGCAAGTATTATAATACAAGATAAACAGTTCCAGCTAATCAGGTACAAAATCATCTTTTTTCTATCTTAATTTGCAATATTGATTTCATTATTTGGTGAGTGGATTCTAAGCAAATAGTCAGGAAAGCAACAAGCACATTTTCAGATTGATGATATTAAATCATGTCTACTTTACAGTGTCATAGCAGAGAAGTGGATTCCAATACAAGAAGTACCTGAATTGAACCTGAAAGAATACTTGAAGGCAAAGAGGAGGGAAGGGTACTCAGTTCTGGGATTGGAGCAAACGGCAAACAGTATACCATGAAAAACGGTAAGCTCTGTTTTCATTTTTCAATTTCGTGTAACTTTTCATATATTGTAGATTCAGAAAATGGGAAGTTAAAACACTTGAAATTTATCAAGGTGTTATTTGCAAGAATTATAATTCGTTGTATGCTTTCATCTGTACTACGTTTTCCTGATGAGATGATAAAAAATTTCCTCTAAATTAGGCCTTCGTACTTGGAAGAGAGAAAGAGGGAATTCCTGTTGATATCATCCATGTACTGGATGCATGTGTGGAAATTCCTCAATATGGTGTCGTTAGATCTCTAAATGTCCATGTCAGTGGTGCTATTGCAATATGGGAATATACTCGGCAGCATCAACATGAGTAAATATATATTTCTTCCAATAGCTTTACCTGAGCGAATCATAAGGCGATAATCAAGGCATGAAAAAATTATTATTCTTGGAGCGGTTCATTATTACCCTTCATGACAAGGTTACAATTCTCTTTTCCCTTCAGTTCTGTTATGTGAACTTTTCTTTCTATGTCATTGAAGTGTTTATTCACATACGTTTGGCCATTGCATTTGATTGTTTTTCAAGATATAATTTTGATTGACGTGAAATAACTTTCACAACATGTCTTGTTACTTGGAAGATTGAGTTTTGCATTTGTATTTTTTTTTTTAAGAACAGTTTTAGCCGTCGAAAATGTAGTAGTGCATACATACCTATATGCTTGTTATGCACCCATTTCTTCACTAAGGCATAGGAGGTCTGCACCAACACGTACTCACTAAGGCATAGGAGGTATGCACCCATTTTTTTATTAAGGCGTTGGATTTGAGACTTTCTTAAATCATTCATCACTTTCCATAGTTGTCATGTCATTCATTAACCACATGACATATAGGGGTGAACTCCTTCACAGATTGCACTATGTATATAGGTTTCTACCTGTGCAGTTGAGCATAATTGTTTTGTGGATTCGTAGATTATATTTCCTATTGAAATCCATTTCCTGGTTTAGAGCTGAGTTTTACTTTTCTTAGGTACTAAATAGTTGCAGATTTAGCCATTCAAGTTTAATTTTAACCAATGCTTAAATTCAATTTGTTAGATTAGATCTTTCTATTTTGCACATGATCTTGGTTATTGTTGTTAGCTGTTGAACAAGATGAATAATTTGCTTCATTTTTTTTCTAATTTACAGTTCATTGTTTTTCTATTTTACAAGTGATATTTTTTTATCGGATTTTGTAGGAGTGAGCTTAACTTATAAGTAGACCATTGAGTATGAAGAGCCCGCTACTGAGGATTTGTCATTCAGTATGAAGACCCTGATGTTGAGGCTTTCAAGCTGTTAAGTGTGGTTTTGAAGCTGCTGACGTGGGATCTAAGTATGGTTTTGCAACCAAGTGCAAGTATGATGGTTTAGCCATTGTAATATTTTGAAAAGTGATGATTTTCCTGTAAAGTTATATGGAAATTAATATGTGTTTTTGAGAAAACTCATATTTATTGTAATACTTTTGACATTTCATATAATATAATTTGTGGTTTAAAACTTATATATATGGTTGTACTTTATATTATGTACCAATGTTGTAATTATTAACTAATTAATGTGACATTGCATGCAGATTTACATGTGTATTAGATATTATTTACAAGTGTTGTAATTAATTATAATGTGACATTGCATGATTCGCATGTGTATTAGATGAGAATAAATGTATGGTTCTTTTTTTAATTTAAACGTAATATCAAATTAAAAATTTATATTGATTAATAATGGACAACATTAAAACTACTAAAATATAATGACCATACATAAAGAGACTAAAAATGACTAAATTAGTGACCAGTAAATGAGATTAATGACCAAAATTGACAAATAAAATGACCAATAATTGAGAGATATGCATCCAAACAATGAGATATAAATGACCAGAAAAATGACCAAAATTCACATATCAATGACCAAAAATCAGTTTTGGTAGCTAATTTATGGTCTTTTATTATGTGACCAAATTTGGTCATATTCTAGCTTGTTATGTGGTCATTAATTTGGTTACAAATGTGGTCATATATTTGGTCATTGATTCAAATATATGACCAAATTAATGACCAAATATATGACCAAATTAATGACCAACTAACAAGCTATAAATGACCAAAATAAAAATGACCAATTTTGGTCATGTAATAAAAGACCGCAAATTAGCCACCAGTGATCGCCAAACCAAAAGTGGTCATTGATATGCGGATTTTGGTCATTTTTTTGGTCACTAATCTCTCATTTTCCACTAGTGTTTCATTGACTAAAAGTTCTTCATTTTGACATTTTTTTAAACTAGGGTTTTGCTTAGTGACGTGCAGTGCAATTTCTGTATGATAGGATAATATTTTGAAAATGTGTGAAGTGATGCATTGGCATCACATTCAACTTTCACTTTCCCAAACACAGTTGTAGGAGGCAACGAAACCAAATTTCGTTGCTCGGTTTGGATTTTATGCCCCTGGTTGAAATTTGTACAGTGTCGCTTAATGGACTTGATAAGTGAGAAGAAACTTGATATAACTCAAAAAAAATGGCTCCGATGGAAAAATTGGCCATTTTGTTGGATTCATGACATTCAATTACCACTAGGGACACCCTTTTCAGGCGGTTTCATGGACCAAAAGTTATCTATTTTGTTGGTTTTCTAAACTAGGGATTTGTTGAGTAACGTGTAGTAAAATTTATGTACGATAGGCTATGATTTTGAAAAATGTTCCTAACGAGTGTGTGCGCATTGCAACCATATCACCCTTACCCAAGCACACTTACAGGAGGCAATGAAACTCAATTTCATTGCTTAGTTTGGTTTTTATGCTCCTGGTTGAAATTTGTCTGGTGTCCCTAAATGACATTGGTAATCAAGATGAAACTCACTATAACTTGAAATCTGAGGCTCTGATAAAAAATAGTCAGCTCTATTGGATTCATGATACCCAATTACTGCTAGAGATACCCCTGTTTGGTGGCTTCATGGATCAAAAGTTGTCTATTTTTCGGCAGTGCCTCTAGGGGCACTCTTTGCATATTCGATTCAAATTCTAATGATGTGTCAAGGAATTCTCCAATTCCTGCTTGTTCTCAAGTAATCATGGTTTTTCCATGAAGCATGCAAAGGTCTCTCCTTATACATTATTTTCTTATTGCAACTTTGTTAATGGCATGTAACGTATGCTCTGATCTTTAGGAAAGAAACTTAAGTGAATCTATGCATGTTATGAGGATAGTTTATTTGTATAAAATTATAAATCTTGACCTTTGAAAGCTTATTTTATGAAATAACCTCCTAGTGACATGCATTCAACATTGTTGGAGTTGAACGCTACCACACCTGCTCTGGTCCAAAGACCATCACCACCATTATTATGCACATCACTCTCCTATCCAAATCTTTGTTCAAGTTGTACATCATTCTCCTGTGTGGCACTGTTTTCAAGCCACTTGACTCTTACACCAGTCTGATTGATAATTCTAAACCCAATATTTCCAAATGATGAATGTAAGTTATCCACCAAGGTTACATGGTTTGTAAATAAAAGAATAGAATAGTAAGAATGTGTTCAGGTCCTTGCCATTCATAACTCCGTAAAATAGATGAACTCAAGGTAGTGACAATAAATGTCTTGACACAATGTTTATAATACATGTGTTTTGTGTTGATGGTCTATAGTACAAATCATTTTTTTTAGTGGATTATTTATAGACATTAGGAAATCACTCTATGACTCTATGCTTATGAACATATCAATTCAATGTAAATGACATGTAACCCACATATGTAGGTTAATTGTTATGAGGTCCCTATTAATGCTCATATTACATTGCCACCCTTATCACAAGCACATAAAAACATTAGTCATAGTAATGGAACTTGAATAAGATTCATTAACTATGTTTCAAGCACTTACCACCTATCAAAACCAGGTGCTTCCATACACATTTTTATATGGGAATGTGTAAACATCCATCCCAAATTAATGGCCATGACAACTTGCAATAATTAACACCAGTCTTGCAAAGAACGCAAGTCCTCTTGGGGAAACATGTCACGTTTTAGAGGATCCAAACCCTAGTGATGACTCGCTCAGTCATTTGGGTAGGAATTAAGGGGTGCACTTCAGGGAGAAATAATTCTAGTGACCAAAAGTTCTATGGAGGTCAGAACATGATACAACAAAATTTGTATCCTTTAGATATTTAAAATTCTCTAGGTAGTGGATCATTGAAATTACTAGTCATGGTTTTGACAAATGGTTTGATTCATGATTATGTGGAGCACCACACTTAGTGGATTGCTTCCCCCACTTGGCACAAAAGTTGAGGAATCTTCATGCTTTAATTATTTTATTACTTGAGTGATGAGGATGTCACCTTCCTCCTATGAGTTAGTTGAGCATTGTCGTGATGTTGCACGTGGATTCATACCACTCTCTAGTTTTTAATTTAATTTTCCTTGGATCTATCCACTACACAAATTTGGAGGGTTGTTACACCTTTGAGACCATTTTGATGAGTTGGTTAAGGACACATCCTAATATCCAGGAAATAATTTTGTAATGTGTTCATATTTATGAGGATCTATCCATCTATCTCAAGGATGGCACACATTTTTATTCTTATGGAGAGCGAATGAAACCTAGAGGAGCCACATGTTACATGTGGGGTACTTGACATGGTTATCTACCTACTCCGAGAAGTCACCCTAACCTCATGGATTCATTTTTCTAGATATTGAGACATGTGGCATCTCCACCATTTGTCCATGGAAATTTTATGTATTTCTTAAGTTGTCCACTTGAGTTAGTTAGTGTATATTAGTGGTTTATGAATTCCTAAGTTAGATCTAGGGTTCTGAAAATTGACATTATTATTTTAATATTGAAGAGGTTTGATCCTTGAACTATATAAGAAAGGTTCCTCCATTTATAATGGTTGTTGGTGGAATAAAGAAAATTACACCTCTTTGGTTTTGTCTATTGTTACTTGATCATTTGAAATCTATGCGATTTGTGGGGTATCTATCTATGTTGGATGTTCATCTTAACTGTAGTTGTTGATTTACATTGTTGGAAAAAACTCTAATTCTCCTGTAGTAAGGGATCCAAGCACATGGAAATATTGTCTTTTTAATAAAGCATTCGATGAGGTTCTTTCTTTCCATATATTTGTTTCTTTCGTTATCTAATTGAGCTATACATGTTATGCAATTTCAGTGAGAGGTTGCATGTGTGTTTCAGTGATTAATAAAACTATCCCATCTTCCATTTTCTATATATTTGTAACAAGCCAAATCCTGCTAGCATGGTTGGTTTTGACAACCTCATTCTGCATGGTGACCCAAGTTTAGACCTTGCAAGGTAGTTGCGAGTAGAAATTTAAAAATCCAACCATCATAATGGTGTGGTATAGGTTGGGTGCAATACCTAGGTGATTTTGATGACTTAAATTCTCCTGGGTTGTGGTTTACTAGACTACAAGTTAGTCCCGCAAGTCATGGAAAAACTAGCAACCAAAAAAACATATTTGTAGCAACATTAACTTGATCCACTTTCCATCCATTTGTAGCCCTAGTTGTTACTCTATTGCCCCATTTTCCCTTGTGGAATTTGGCACTAGTATTACCCTCATCAACAACCATAAAATTAATAAAATAAATCTAAATACAAATATGTTATAATCCATTCGACTTTTCAAATATTCTAGGATCCCCTCGTGACATTCTAGAAAGAAAAATTGATATGTTTCCGATGTTTTAAGGAGATAATGCAGTATACATGAGAGACCGCTGGAATGCTTTCATGAGCATGATAAAGAAATCCAAGGTTGGTCTTTTATATGTGCGTATGAAATTGTTGTATTGTCATTAGGATGAAGCTATATATTGGATCACAAGTTTCCTTGACAACAATATAAGTCTATAACCATAGTGACTTAGATCGAAAGTGCTTTTATGGAAAGTTGGAAGGAAAAAAATACGATAGGTATTTGTTATATTCCTTAACTAGAGATAATAATGAGAATGAATATGTTGAACAATTAAATAAAATATTTAATCAAATAGTGGAAAGGATTCATGAAAATATTAAACCTCGCCAACAACTATCATGTTCTATTACCTGGATTCCTTTGATCGAAACTTTGGTTTCCTTTTGAGAGAAAAAGGGCTAAATAGTTTGAGGGATTCTCAAGATAAGGCACTTAGTGTTGAAAAGCATTAGTTGGATTCAAGAAAGGGATACATGGTTTTAATTTATGTAGGAGAAAACCTTAGAGGAGGATAGGAATGTAGTTTGAATAGGTAAATACATAAAAACAAATGATTTATTCTGGTGTACTACTAAAGCATTCAGTTATGGTGATGTTGGTGTTTAATGTTGTTATGCTAAAAAATGTGTTTTGCTTGGAATTAAACTACTACAGAGCACATGGCTTTGAATCTAGAATCTACAATGTGGATGCTATTACTAGTACTCCTCCTTGACGGATGAGTAGGATAGTGAGAATCACACATAATTACAAAGAGGATTTTCCAGTGGGAGATTTTCCTACAGGGATGGGGAACCCCATAAATCTCATCTCTAGTATGAAAAATGGGTCCCTCTGTAATTTATCTGAGATGAAGATGATTGTTCACTCAGGTACATATGTAGATTCTCCGACTCATTTCTTTTAGGAGCATTATGAGGTTGGCCTCAATGTGGTCACGTTGGACATGGAGCTTCTAAATCGTAATTTACATTTTGTTTTTAATCCACGTTGATTGTAAGGAGAACATAATTCAGGAATAAGACCTTGCCACTCAAATTTTAGTCCCTAGTTAGGACCAATACTTATTTTTCTCAGTTGGTGCTATTTCAAGTGAGTTTCAAGTTCAGTAGCACCACTAGAGTTCTGAGTTCAGGAGCATCATTGAGTAGCCTTAACTACATATTGGATTCCTTTTGTTGCAAGATCAAGTTCTTTCAAGGGATGTAGGTTTGAGGCTATCAAAAAGTGATTATGGGTATTTCAAACAGCCATTAAGAAGTATGTTGGGTAGTATCTCTTTGAAGCAACAACACTAAGCATTAATTCCTAGCAAGGAACATCGACATAACAAGCATTGGAAACATCATTAAAAGTCAATCTGAGCACATACAACTGTCCTAAGTTGTTCAGGGAACTTTTTCATATCATTGCAGTTTCAAGCATGCCTTTCAAAATCGTAAGCAAGCCAAAGAAAATTATGACATCATCATCTATAGGTATAATAAAGGTTGTTGCAGGGGTGAAGCAACCCTATTCTAGGGAATCCTTTTGCAACAAACAACAGTACACCTATGTGTTGAATGTGTAAAATATATTGGATGATATATTTTATAGTGTGTTCTTGGAGTATCTCAAAGCAGAATGGATGGCTGAAAATAGATATTTGGGGAAATTTTAGCAACAATAAAAGTATTTTTTGGCATGTTCTAAACAATTTTATCATCAAAACAATACTTCATACCTATGAATAATGGATCTTAAGGGAATTTGATAAAAAGACAGTTCAGGTTGTTAGCAACCATTTATTCATTTGTATGAATCAACTTTCCTTTCAACATATTTCATATCAAATTACTATGTCCATGGAATTAACAAATGGAATGGAGATTTTAAAACATGTAGCAAACCATATTGGAGGTCCTCACTTTAGGAACATGTTTATTCATCAAGAAACATGTTAAGGGATATATGAGAAAACAACATCTTCATGGGAAATAAAGATGCCCACAAAAAATACATGTGGCTAAATCTGTTTGTTGGTAGCAGTGCACAAGTTTCAAAGCTCATGTGACCGGTTAAGAGTAGAGGATTACATCATGTTCATAGCTAGAAACCCAAATAAACTTGGAAAAATTAATATTGACAAATGCCAATAAGATGTTTGACCATGGGCCAATCTATGTAGAATTCAGATGGCAGAAAGATCAAGTGGGTTTGGAGGAGAAGGAATGATTAAAAGAACCAACGATTCAAAACAAAATCAAAATGCAGAAACATTTCAAGAAGAGCATGAGAATAACAACTCATATAGCTTGAGTTTCTTGGGAAAATAAATAACAATCAAGGAAGTGCAAAGAACATATGAGCAATTAGCGAGAAAAGTGAGCAACAAACATATTTAGTTCAATAAATTATGCAAAAAGAAAACAATAATACAAACAAAAATCAGCCAATATACAAGAATATTGTGAAGACTCGAAGTGTAAATTTGTCAAAATAGGCAAGAGGCAGTAGTAGACATGGCAAAAGAGAAACCCAAAGCTTTTAGAAGAAGCTGGAAGTGAAAACAAATTACATGAAACAACATATTAGGGGCACAATGGATGTCACATGCAAAGAATCTATATGAAAACATAACAAATAAAAATCCATGCCAACAAACAAGCTTCCATAAAACAAAATACTAAAGTGATTGGCATCAAGAAAAACTAAGGACATTGAGGACCTACAAATGGGAGACCTCAAGTTGGGTCAGAAGTACATTGCCCACCACATGGAAACAATGTATTGAATAAACTAATTGTAGAAGATTTCAAAGTGTTGGACAACAAGGATCATCCCCCCGTCTTCAAAGGGGGGGAATAACCCAGGCAGTTACATAAAATTAATTATTAGTCCATGTTTTTCCAAGCTAATTTCAAGGATGTGGAGATAAAAATAAGAAAATACACGGAAATCTGAGATGAGAACGAGGGGAAAAGCAAGCTTTCGAATTTTAGACCCAAGAAATCCACCATTGACCACTACCATATATTATAAGGCACATTTTAGAGAAGGCATGGGATAAGAAAGACAAGTACTCGTGGGACGAGTTAGAGGAGCAACTCTTGGACTTGGTAAATTCCTAGGAAAATGGATAATAACAGTTCACAGATTATATGAGCTATTGAACAAGTTGGAACCAAAATCAGAACTGGGAAGGGTATTTTAGATTTACAGTGGTTACAATGGGGAAAAAAATGTTGCCTTCTCTCCCCTACATCATTCCGGATTTATGTTGACAAAATGGAGAAATGGATTAATGAAAGGGAAAAAGACAAGTAATCATAGCAGGTATATTAATCAAATCCTTCTATATACAGACATTGTCATCCTAGTAGCAAGACTTCTACATAATCTAAAAGACCATATATTGGCTTTAGAAATATTTTTCAGGGATGTGTTATTATAGTTAATAGTAAAAACAACCAAAACCAATGTAGTTATATTCTCCCTCGAACAGAAAAAAAATCTATCCTCAGATAAATTTCAAGAATATAGATCATCTAGAACAATAACTACTTGAGCTTAGAATTGAATGAAAGGAAAAATTGGTAGCAATTCACAACAACGAGGCTCTCCAAGGAAGGAAAATGGTAACACCCCTAGTGACACACTACATGCAAATCGAAAAAGGAATTGGATTGGGGAGTGACTAACTCTCTATTACAAGCACTCATTGAAACAATTTTAATTTACACATGTGAAATATGGGGTCCAAGCATATCAAAGAACATGAGACAAAGGTATAAAGTTGAGAAGCACATAGTGACTTGCTTCTTGTAGCTCAAATCATCCACTCATTATGAAATCCCGTTGGAAAAAAGTTAAAACAAGTTTATGAAAAAGGTGGACAATAAGGAAGATGATTTTATATCGGTAAAAGGTGGACAAAATGGGAAATAAAAGAATACCTAGTCAAATCAACAAATAAGTCCTACAGAGAAGGAAAAAAATGTGGGATATCCAACAAAGAAGATGTCTATAAATTTGGGGAAAAACAAAAGAAGAGCGTCTGCTGGATAAAAAGGTAATGAAATAACATGTACATGCTAGCTACAGGATAGGAAAATGGAGGAAAACAACACAAGAAAAACAATGGTGCTACAAAGAATAGTTCACTCATGTAATATCACAACTCACAATAAACTCACATAGGCTAAGGTGTGAGACAAGAAGGTGGAAAGAGCCCAAAGAATAATGAAGCAACATGGCCTATCATGGGTGTGATGCAGAGGAACTGAAAACAAAGAAATACTTTCTACTTCATTGTAAAGATGATAACCACATCAGGTAGGGATCGGTTGTAGAGGGAATACACTAGCAACTGTACATCAATATTTCGGAATAAGAAGTTGGAGTACATTACAAGAAGGGAAGCATAGATAACACTCCATAGAGATAACTTGATACATAAACACATGGCCAGAGTAGTTGACCCATCCCTTGGGAGTCACCCAAATAAGTAAAACATTGAATGTGAATGGACACACTACACAGAGGTATACACTCGTATGCATTTCATATATACTTTGGCATTCTTAAAGTTTTCATTTGCATGTGTTATAAAGGATGGCATTACCATTATGTAACGCTTATTCATAGAACTAATTCTTTAGTCCATTTGGTCGTAGCTTAATTGTTGAGACAAGTCCTCCCCACGCCAAAGACCCAAGTGGACAAAGATAAGATAAGATAATTTTACTAATCTCCAACAAAGATTTGAAAACTAAGTCAACGAGACTAAAAGGGTAATATTAATGTCCAAAAAATGAACACAAGTAGTAGGTAAACTGGACTACAAGAGTACAAATAGTGTAATACATAGTGAGAGTGCAAAAGCAACTCCTATAGCTACACTAAAACAACATGAAAAAATACAAGATATAAGAAGAAATCTACAGAAAGCTACATAGAGCCCTCAAAATTAGTTATGAACCAACTTTGAAAGCATTATGCATAATTTAATACCAACCAAAAAAAAGAATTTAGGTTTTACAGAAAGATCCAAATAAAATAGCACTGAATAAAATGAATTACAAACAAGCAAACTCAACAAAACAACTACTTTTAGATTTTAAGTCTCGGTAGTAAAAAATCCCATGGACAAAGGTTTTGGGTTGGCTCAAAGATTAAAGTTAAATATTATTAGTTAAGGTTGTGTAATATAAACATTATTAATGACTAGATATGACATCAAGATGATATCCCTTGATTTAGAAGCTTATAAATTATAATGCATTGGAAACCTATCATTAATCTGAATGTGGAAAAATGGCCACTTCATGTGTGAGTAACAAACAAGACACAACTTGGGCTCATTGGAATTTTTGATAGTTTGATTGATAATGTTTCTACAATATTCAAATAACTTCTTAAATTTTGTGTCCCTGAGATGTCCTTATCACCCATCCTTCCATGTTCAAAATCCCTAACCCTGGGGTATAGGATTTCAACAGATTAAAATGGTGAAGCAGTATTTTGAATGTGGTATAAGATAATAATGGAGCTTTAGTATTTAATTTGTGTGGTTTATTCTTCTTTCCATTATTTAGTCAGTGCAGGGAAGTTTAGCATTGCCCTTATAATGAAAGAGCTGTAATGGTAGAAATTTTTCATAACTTGAAGCAGCTTTCTTCTTCCCAGGCTTGTAAATTTGTTTGAAGTTTTATTCAATTTTAAATTCACAATAAAAATCCAATGATAGAATATGTTTTGGTAAATACTAATACTCACATCTGATTTTCTGAATTTTTGGTCTCTCTGGTGCATACCCTCAATCAGAGAAAAATATTCCAGTAGACTAGTGTCTATGGGTGTGACATCAACCATACTACAAAGAAAGAAAATGTTGGTGCCATAATCTTAATGACTTATAAATTGCCAACGTAATGCAAACCCATGCCAAAATTTAATTTCTATCAAAGTTTAATAATAATCTATACTACCTAAATACTTTGTGTAAATGGTCCCAGTGTACCTTCTCCGAAGCCTCAAAATTTCTCTTTGCAAAATGAAGAAAATGTGTTGCAACAAGAACACTTCTGATTATCTCCTCGTAAATTTTTCTTGGCTTTTGTATTTGGATCCTGAAAGCCAAGTAGAAATTATTTATGATAACCAATCTAGCTACTTATACGGATTATCAATATATAGATGAAAGTAGAAACGTTTTCAAATTTAAATATTCAAATGCATATTTTGTTAAACAATAGCCAATTTTCTTACCAAGATCCTTCTTTAATCTTCATGTATGCCACGACCCTTGATCTTGAAGATTCAATTTCCAAGCAACAGACTATTTATATACTTTTTGTAGTCCACCATATGCAGTACCCTCAATGAACATCTCCTTCTTGGGACCATCTTTACTCTCATATCCACCCCAATCAATAGGTAACACTTTGAAGGAAAACGGTTCTTGATTTTCATTAGTGAAATAGAAGTCATCAACAACATTTGGTATGACCTCTCTCTCTTCATCGGATGGATTTCCAGCATCATGGGCAAGTGCAATTTTTCCCCCAGCATCATTACTATTGTTTCCTTTTGCTGCATCTTAAGACTTTTCCATATTCATTTATGATGTAGTATCTTGATTGGCCATAGCATGAGGATAAATTTAAATCATTGACCTTTACTGTTCAGATGTTAAATCCATAGTACACCAAAACAATAACACACATTTTTAATACAACTAGATATAATTATGCTAAGATGTTTTGAACAAAGAGAAATCGATTTTGTTCCTTGCAGCTGTAGACAATATCCAAAGGTTCTTCATGTCAGAAGTCTAAACTATTAACATCCAAAAACAAAAATAGATCGCTAGAAGATGATTGGAGTCTGAGAGAATTTGTTTTATAACATTTACAGGCACATGCAGTTACTAAAATGACACTTTCAGTTGATTGCGTTAAGCATAAATGGCACAACCATGTTCTAGCCACCTACCACAAACCTACATACCAAATGTAACTCACTCTAGTGCACCAATTCATAAGGGATATGAATCATGAGTAAAACAAAAAATCCATGTATGTGTTCTTTAAAAAAAAATGGCATGCATTCATGAATCAAGATTTTGTACCACTAACAAAATAGTCTAAGGCTAAGGACAAAATACACAAATACCAATCAAGACAATGCTTGTACATGTAGGGCTTGCAGAGGAAAATTAATGGGCATTTAACGTGCGCCCACCTCAAATGGATTTGTTGGATCCATTTGGTGGGGCATGATTTGGATAGTGCCCCAACTCACCTGACAAGCCACGATCATGTTGTGGGTGGCGACTAACCTTCCAATCCATGGTCATACTGTGGGTGGCTACTTGAAAATAAATTATGTTTGAACCTTGAGGCTTTGCTAGCTAAAATTTGAGGTTACATTGAGCCATGAATCTTAGGATAACATAGAAGTTACAACCCTTTTTCATTAAAAATGAATAACATGGGATTCAGGAACTTCAACCAAAAATAGGAAACCAAAATACACACTAGACCAACAACGACAAACACCATGTTGTCCATAAAGCTTAGTGCACCAATAACCCTGCAAACTTTATACCCTTGCAGTATTGTCTTGTTCCCATAATTCCGTCAAAAGGGACCTTGAATTTGTAAGTTTTAAACTTGTGCAGAGAAGCAAAGCATATAGATTATTGTATGCAAAATAGAGATCATAACACATCATTCACACATAAACACAAATATTCATCATGGAAACCCTTAACCGAGAAAACCATAAAACCTTGGAGCCACACCTCCTATTTTATCTTCATTACATTATGAATCCTCACAATACAAAATATATGTATTCAGCAGCATCCAAATACCCTAATTGTTAACTCAAATTAGAAAAAGACTCCAATCCCTTAACCAGGATTAAGTTACATATTTGTAGAGAAATTAGAAAAATAGCCACAAACAACTATAAATAGCCATAAATTGGGATCGTCGAGCTATGGTGGTGACATGCACACCTCTCCTCCATACGCACATGCAAAGAATATAACATATACCCAACATTCTCCCACTTGTTGTTTCCTTTGCATAGTAATGAGTCATGTACTCATAAATTCAGAGGTTCAGGGTAGCAATGCCCATAGATTCTCTACACCAAGAGAAATTCTCTGTACTAACAGATTTTGTTAATGAGTCTGCAACATTTTTCATAGTGTCAACCTTCTCCAATAGCAGCTTCTTGTCTTCAACCATATCTCTCACAAAGTGATATTGCACATCAATATGCTTTGTCTTAGCATGATAAGCAATGTTCTTTGCCAAGAAGATTGCACTTTCGCTATCACAATCTAACCTTACACCTTTCTGTACAAATCCAATACCTGAACACAATATTTGCAACCACATAGCTTCTTTCCTTGCATGAGTGGCTGCCATGTATTCATCTTTTGTAGTTGAGAGTGCAACTACAGCTTATCTCTTTCTCATCCAACTGATAGCTCCTCCAAATAGGTTAAACACATACCCACTTCTAGATCTTCTGTGATCAAGGTCTCCAACCCAGTCTGCATCAACAAATCCATGTACATTTATTACTCTGTCTGGTCCAGGTCTTCCTTGGTAGCAGATTGCATAATCTATGGTGCCACACAAATATCTAAAGACCTTATTTACATCTGTTCAATGCTCCTTTCCTAGTTTTGGCATATATCTGCTCAAAACTCCCACTGCATGAGAAATGTCTGGTCTTGTACAGACCATTGCATACATCAAACTACCAATTGCATTGGCATATGGAAATCATGACATGCCTTCTTCTTCTTCCTGTGTCTTGGGACATTGCTCTACAGATAATTTTACACCTACAAGAATAGGAACCTTGGGCCGCTTACTTTCCTGCATATTAAATATCTGTAGCATCGTCTCAACATATTTACTTTGATTTAAACTGATCATTTTTTTTGCAAGATCTCTTCTTATCTTTGTTCCCAGATTGAAGTTTGCAGCACCAATATCTTTCATATCAAACTTGGAGGATAGTTGATACTTTACCTCCTTTATAACATCTTTGTTGTTTCCAATCAACAACATGTCATCAACATACATAACTATGTTAATGAAGTGATCACCAACCTGTTTGGAATATGCATAGTGATCAGCTTTGCTTCTCACGAACCCGAATCTAAGTATGTATGTGTCAAAATTTTGGTACCACATGCTTGGAGATTTCTTTAGACCATAAAGGGACTTCTTTAGTTTACATACCAACTCATTCTTTCCCTTTACTATGAACCCTTCTCATTTTTTCATGTATATTTCTTCTTCCAGATCCCCATGTAAGAACATTGTCCTCACATCCATTTTCTCTACTTCAAGATCGAAAGAAACAACAATAGAAAGAAGAAATCTAATAGAAGTTAATTTTGCAACTGGAGAAAATATTTCACCAAAATCAATCCCCTCTACCAAATAATATCCCTTTGCTACCAAGCGAGATTTGTACTTATCCACTTTACCTTCTGCATTCAACTTCTTTTTAAATAGCCATTTGCTCCCAACGCATTTTCTTCTAGCTGGTAACTGGACTAGATTCCAAGCTTCATTTTTGTCCAAGGAATCCATTTCTTCAGCCATGTCCTTTTTCCATAGATCACTATCTGTTAGAATTTTATCATTCAAGATAGCATTATGTTAAGATCTTTAACTAAGAGAATAACAAGTACATCAATCAAACACAAGAGACAATGAACACAATGTTTTTCCTTAGGGAAACCATAAATGGAGAAAACCATGCAACTTCCTTAGAGATAGAATCAACACCAAAAGTAAAACCCCAAAATAGTAAGATGATCTTCCGATAGCAGTAGCCTCTTTCTTTCTAGCCCCTAATAACCCTAGGGCCCCGGAACTGCGGGGAATTTAACCCTTGATCGATAGGAGGGTTACCCATAATGACTTGACATGACTTGTTTACATTATAGAATATCATGATAGGAACATCGAGGCATGAAATGACTCAATTACAATGCAGATACTTCCCGGAATAAACATCGGGGTACAATACATGAAATATACAAGTGAATACATTCCGAAGATACATATACATCAACACTCCCTCTTAACTAGGAAGGTATTATCTCGACACAATTTGTCAGCAATGGTCTTCTTCTTTGGATCATCTTTTCATATGCATCTTCAAGTCATCTTCATCTTGGATCTGGATCATCATCACTAGACCTAGATAATCACTCGATCTGGATCATCATGAGGACATCATCACTAGATTTGGATCATCACTGCAGGATCTATATCATCACTCGATCTGGATCATCTCAGAGACATCATCACTGGATCTGAATCATCATTGGATCTGGATCATCATTGGGTCATCATCATAGGTTCTATCTCATGATTCTTCTTGTCACAGGAAGTTCTACAGAGCTAGCCCTTTTTCATTCTAGTTGTAGGCCTATCCTCCTTGTAGGTCTTCTTCAGCACTTATATTTGTCCCTAAGTCAAAATGGCCAACACTCACATCTGACCATGAGAGGAACGCATCCAACATCATGTCAGAAAGGCATAGCACTAACATTCACTAGCATGATAGTAAAAAAATACTATCATCTGTGAAAGGGCACAACACTCACATATGACCTTGACTTGTCAGAAAGGCACAACATTCACATCTCACCTTGATTCATTAGAAAGGCACAACACTCACGTCTAACCTTGACTTGTCAGAAAGACACATCACTCACATTCACCAGCATGATAGTACACAGCTACTATGAAAAGGAACAACACTCACATCCACCAACATGATAGGACATAACTACTATCATCTGTGGAAAGGCACAACACTCACATCCACCAGCATGATAGGACACAACTACTATCATATGTGGAAAGGAACAACACTTAAATCTGACCTTGACTCGTTATAAAGGCACTCAATCCTAGACTGAGTGTTCCTAGTAACTGACGAGGTGCCTCCATTTAGAGAATGGAAATAGCCCTTATATCCTAGTAACAGTCATATTAGAATTGATCAACACTCACATCTGACATGGAAGGAACCAATCCTCTCACCATGGCAGAATGGAAACAACCCTTATATCTGATCAAGTGGGAACATATCCCTCAATCACATCAAAATGGCCCTACACTTATATCTGATCATGTGAGACTACGTCCCACAATCATATCAGAATGGCCCTCAGTCCTAGACTAAGTATTGCTGGTAACTGACCAGGTACCTCCATTCAGAGAATGGAAATAGCCCTTATATCTGACCATGGAAGGAACCAATCCTCTCACCATGTCAGAATGGCTCACGGACTCATCACTTCCCTTTGGGGGAAATCTCGATCTGGAGAACACCAAGCTTCTCCCTGAAGTACTTAAATTTCACTCTGGCTAATGGCTTTGTCAACACATCAGCTATCTGTTCATCCATCGCAACATACTATAGCTTCACTACTCCTCTCTACACAATATCCTTGATACAGTGATACTTGATCTTGATATGCTTCGACTTGTCATGGAACACCGGGTTCTCTGACAACTTCACACAACTCTGGTTTTTGTAATATATACAAGTAGCATCCAACTAGAGATCAAATAAATCAGACAGCAGCTTCCTCAGCCACACTACCTCACAAATAGCTGAACAAGCTGCGACATACTCTGCTTCAGCTATACTCAGTTCCACACAGTATTACTTCCTACTAAACCAACAGATCTCACCTGATCCCATACTAAAGCAACAACCTACAATGCTCTTCCTATCGATGGTACTATGTGCCCAATCTGAATCAACATAACCTTCCAGGTTAATCTTCTGATTCGCCTCATACTTGAGCCCATAATCAACTGTACCCTTTAGGTACCTCAGAATATGCTTTGCAGCAATCAAGTGAACATGTCTCGGATCTGTTAAGAACTGGGTCAAGGTGTTCACAGTAAAGCAAATATCTGGTCTTGTGTTCATTAGGTACATCAAGGACCCAATCATTTGAAAATACATCATAGCATCAACCGACTCTAATGAAGCATCACACGATAGATTTAGGTTTGATGCCATAGGTGTGGTCATGGCCTTGCATTCCATCATCCTAAATCTATTCAGGATCTCTACTGTATATTTCCCTTGTCCTAGGGAAATTCCATATGCATTTTTCCACACCTCCATGCCTAGAAAATAATGCATCATACCCAAGTTCTTCATTTCGAAATCAGCAGCAAGCTTCCTCTTCGTATCAACAATCAACCCATCTATACCTGTTACAAACATATCATCTACATATAGTACAAGTATCATTGGGTTTCCATCTTCAACCGTGTAGTAAAGGTTGGAATCTGCTTTACTTTTGGTAAAGCCCAAACTAGATAGAAAGCTGTCAATTCTACCGTACCATGTCTTGGGTGCCTGTTTCAAACCGTCCAGGGATTTCTTCAATCTACACACATGAGACTCCCTGTCATGTGTCTCAAAACTAAGTGGCTGCTCCACATACACTTCCTCTTCCACTAGACCATTCAAGAAGGCAGTATTGACATCCATCTGGTGTATCTTCCATTTCATCATTGCAGCCAGAGAAAGTACTGATTTAATGGAAGTGTATCTAGTTATAGGTGAAAATTTTTCTTCATAATCTATTCCTTCTTTCTGGGAGAAGCCACGAGCCACAGATATTGCTTTATATTTTTCTATGCTACCATATGCAGCATGCTTGATCTTGTAGATCCATTTGGAAGTTACAACAGGCATCCCTTCTCGTCTTGGGACAACATCCCAAACATCATTCTTCATGATCGATTGATACTCTTCGATCATACCATCCTTCCATTCTTTCTGTTTTGTCTCTTCTTCATAATTGGAAGGTTCTTTATCGATGAAATCACATAATAAGGCTACATAACCAGAGTAGGACCTGATTCTCTTTCTTTCTCCGTGATTCTCTTCTGGAGCCCCATATCTTTTTGCACCTTGGATAGCTTCTTGTACCCAAGCAGGTTTCCTCTTATGAGGATTATTCTCTTGAGGTGGATCTACAGGTTCTTGAGGTTCTTCTATTTCCCGATCTTCTTCTTGATATTCTTCGTTCATGGTTGTGTCTTGAATTATGGGTGCTTTTGTTTCTTCAGGTTCTTCAGCAGGATTCTTTCTGGATTTGCTGTAAGCTGAGTATTCATTAAATGTCACATCCTTGCTGATGTCGATCTTCTTGAATCCTAGGAATTATATTCTGTAAGCCTTTGAGCTTTCAAATTATCCCACAAATATACCCTTCCTTCTTGAAGGATCTAACTTTGTCCTCTTTTCTTTTGGAATGTGTATGTACACTAGACATCCGAATATTCTGAGATGGCTAATTTCTAGTTTCTTGCTGAAAAATACTTCTTTAGGTGTCTTATTCTTGAGTACTCTGTGTGGAGTATGGTTATGTACATACACCGCTATTCTGGTAGCTTCTGCCCATAGATGCATGGGAAGATATTAATCATGAAGCATAGCCCTTGTAGCTTCCATGATCGTTCTATTCTTCCTTTCTGCAACTCAATTCTGTTGTGGATTATATGGAGTGGTTAACTCCCTCTTAATCCCTGAATATTTGCATTACTCTTTGAATTCATTTGATGTGAATTCTCCACCATTATCTGATCGAAAAATATTGATCTTCTTTTCTGTGTGGTTCTCGATCAAGTCTTTGAATTCCTTGAACTTGCTAAAGTAAATCCATGTCTTCCTAGAAAATTCATCAATGAAAGAAACATAGTATACATACTCGCTTAATGAACTTGATGACATCGGACTGCATACATCGGAGTGAATGGTTTCCAAGATTCCTTTTTCCTTGCTCTCGCTACTTGGAAATGTCTTCTTTGTATTGTTTCCTATCGCACATCCTTTGCAGAGTCCATCGTGTTTTGCTTGAATTTCTGGAAGACCTACAACAACTTTACTTGCAAGTGGTAGTGCTCTGTAATGCGCATGTGCAAGCATTCTATGCCAAAGTTCATTTGGCTCTACTGTGTCATGTACCAAATCCTGTTTTGGATGGCCCTTCAACTTGTATAGACCTCCCTCATGTTCCCCAATCACTACTGCATCATTAATCGTCTTTCCCTTTGGCCACATGATAAATTGGGCATCTATAAATGCAACTCTCATGCCTTTTGCATCTAATGCAGATATGGAGAGGAGCTTCTTCTTTAGTCCTAGTACAAACAATACATCTTGTATCTTCATAGACTTTCCAGAGTCTGGCTTATAGGAGGATTCCCCACTACCTTTTATTGGATATTGGTAGTCATCTCCAAGTTTCACCTTGTGTGGTGATTCATGTTCTAAAAGTTTTACAAAGGACTCTTTGAATCCTGTCATATGTTTGGAAGCCCCATTGTCTATAAGCCAATCATTGCTTCCATGTGTGATGTTTCCTGTGAGAGAAAAAATCAAGAGATATTCTTCATCACTTGAAGAATCATCAATTTCTTGTCTGATTCTTTTTGTGGATGGTTCATCATCCTCTGCAGCATGAGCATGATGTCTTTTCTTGTTTCCCTTTTTCTTATTTTGTCTGTTAGGACAATATTTTGCAAAGTGTCCTACTTCATCACATGTATAACATCTGTTTCTAGACAAATCTTTTCTAGTGTTATTTTTATGGAAATGCTTACCTCTAGAGTGATGAGAATTTCTTTTTATTTTCTTGGAGTGAATTGTGAGAGATTGATCTTCACTTCCCATCTTTTCTTCTCGAGCTACTATCCGAGATTCTTCTTGAGAGCATTCTTCCCATAGTCTACTAAATTTGACCAACTTCTTTCTGGCACAGATCCTTTGAATAAAGGAGTCCCATGATCTGGGGAGACCATTCAAGGTGGTCATCACAATCTCTGCATTCTTCACTTCTTCATCTACTACTTCCAACTGTTCCTTGATCTGAGAGACCCTTGTAAAGTAAGACTGGATGGTCTCTGCATTCTGGATCTTCACATTCTTCAGTTGGTTTCTTAGAGTCATCTTCCAGTTTATGTTCTTCCCTTCAAATAGTTTGGTCATGGAATCAAACATAGCTTTAGGTGTCTTTAGGGAGGACACCTATGGTATGAGGTGATCCTTGATTGAATCAGCAATAATCCTTGTAGCCATGAACAACTTCTTCTTATGTAAGGCCTTAGCCTCCTCATTAATATGGGATTCCAACTCATTTTCTTCCAGGGCCAGGGAGATCCTATACTTACAGGCTCAGAATTTATCAGATCCCTCAAGATTTTCATCAAGCTTGGTATGATGAGAAATCTTAACTAAGAACCTCAAATGGAAATACAAAAGATTTAGATCTTACCGGGTCAAGATGTTGGATCTGGTTTTGGAGCTGAATTTCCACAGTGCTGGTTCAGGAGCAGATTAGGGTTTGAATTTCCTAGAGTTTTGACCAACCAAATTCTTTGATCTTGATATATAAACTTCGATTTTGAGGAGGAGATCAATCCAGGCTTGGGCTCACTCAAAAATTCCACTTTTGTGGAAAGACCTAATTTTCGGCAGTAGTGTCGGGTCAAAAATTGAAAATGCTCAGAATCAGATTCTGCTTGGACAGAAAGATGCACCCTAGGGAGGAGAGTCAGCCCAACCTTCTTTTTCTGAAAATCTATGGAGAGAGATCCAAAAAGTAGGAAGCCTTAGTTCCTGCAGCTGCACAGTGTCTACTTCTTAGGTTAGCTCTGATACCATGTTAGAATTTTATAATTCAAGCTAGCATTATGTTAGGATCTTTAACTGGGAGAATAAAAAGTACAACAATCAAACACAAGAGACAATGAACACAATTTTTTTCCTCAGGGAAACCATAAATGGAGAAAACCCCGCAACTTCCTAAGAGATAGAATCAACACCAAAAGTAAAACCCCAAAATAGTAAGATGATCTTCCAATAGCAGTAGCCTCTTTCTTTCTAGCCCCAACAACTTCTTCTTTCTCAGCTATGCGCTACAACTGAGTGTGAGTGAGTGTGTGATAAATAGAGAGGATCACTCTCTATTTATACTAATTCCTGACTTGACAATAACTCACTAGGGTTGACTTCTCTAGGAGAGTCTAATAAACCTAGGGCCTCGAAATTGCAAGGAATTTAACCCTTGATCAATAGGAGGGTTACCCACAATGACTTGTTTACATTATAGAATATCCCGATAGGAACATTGGGGCATGACATGAATCAATTACAATACAGATACTTCCCAGAATAAACATCGGGGTATGATACATGAAATATACAAGTGAATACATTTCGAAGCTACATATACATCAACACTATCCTATGAATCAACAGCTTCCTTTACATTTATAGGATCATCATCAGTAATAGACATACCAAAACGAGAGCAAAAATAAGGAGGGGAATACCTTTCTAGTTGCCTTATTTCTCGACATGATCTCCTCAAAACTGAAGTATGAGGTTCCTCTTATTTTGATTCAGCTTCTTCTATTGAGTCAGATTCTTCACCTTCTAACTTGAACTCTTTTTTCTTTGGCTACTTTTCCATTGTATTCACTTCCTGTCTGGGGACTTCTTTGACCTCTTGAAAAACAACATCTCGACTATAAACAGTCTTCTTAGTTATAGGATTTCAAAGCTTATACCCTTTCATACAATCTTTATAGCCAATAGAGATACACTTCTCATCTTTCTTATCCAACTTGCTCCTTTTCTCCTTTGGAACATGTACATAAGCATCAAAACAAAAAACTTTTAGATGCTTAATATAGGGTTTCTTACCAATCCATACCTCTTGTGGAGTTTTATTAATCAATTCTGATATGGGTGATCAGTTTACCAAGTAACATGCTATCTCCACTACTTCTACCCAGAATTATTTTCCCATCCTAGCACTGCTTAGCATGCTCCTTGCCTTTTCCATCAACGTCCTATTCATCCTCTCAACAACTCCATTCTGTTGAGGTGTGTATGGAGTAGTCTTTTGCCTTGCTATACCACACTTCTTACAAAATTCCTTGAATTCATTCCCACAGAACTCTCCACCATTATCTGTCCTCAACACCTTTATTTTCGTTTCTGACTGGTTGTCTACAAGAGCCTTAAATTCTTTAAAACTGGCAAATCATCTATAAATGAAACTTGGCAACCCCTTTGAAGGAAATAAATACATATGTTCCTTGAGAAATCATCTATAAATGAAACATAATACACATATTTTCCTAATGATGGAATAGAAATAGGTCCAAACACATCACTATGTATTAATTCTAGAATTCCCTTTGCTCTTCTAGCACCATATGCAAATCTTACTTGATTTTGTTTTCCATAGATGCAATGCTCACAGAAATAAAATTCCAAAGTGCAATCAGTCATAGATTCAACCATACCTTTACCTTCTAATGCTTGAAGTCCCTTTTCTCCAATATGCCCCAATATTTGATGCCATATCATCGTCTTTCCTCGTGATCTAGTCAGGGTTTTGTCATCTTTACCTCCTTCCTCAAGCACAATAGAATTTTTACATTCATCAATGATGGTTTTTCCCAATAGTTTGTACATATTTCAATACTGAACTCCCCTCATCAATACCATTGATCCTCGAACTATTTTTCGACCACCATCTCCACACATAGTCTTTACACTTGCAACATCCATCTTTCTAACAGATATCAAGTGTCTATCTAGATTTGGAATGTGTAGCACTCCAGGCAGAGTTCTCATCCTTCCATCCTTCAATTTTATCTTGACTCTACCACATCAAATGATACTGGTTGGTGAATCATATCCCAATTACACATATCCTCCATTGTAAAGTTTCATATTCATAGAACCACTCCCTATGAGGGGTCATATGCCATGACACATTTGAGTCAATCAACCATATATCACGTTCTAAAGGATTACCTGTGGAAGCTAGGTACACATCCCCTCCTTCTTCTGAGGAGTTCTTCTCCTCTGTTGAAGGGGTATCCTCATATCCCTTTTCTTTCTCAACATTCTTAGATCTCAACATTCTTTAGATCGCATTTCCAATACTTCCTTATTCCTTTTCCTGGGGATTTAGATCTACCCTTAGATTTAGATCTCCCCCCAGATCCTTTATTTTTGTTTCTCTCATGGGGGTGACCTCTCACAGACAAGGAATCCATGATATGATTATCCATGGTTTTCCTCCTCATCTCTTCTGATAGTAAGGATGAGACAATTTCATCAAATTTTAAGGTCGCCTGGCTAGCACTACCTATTGAAACAATTAGGTTATCCCAGGAATCTAGCAAAGAACACAATAATGTAATACATTTATCTTCTTCATCCATTTTAATACCAAGAGATGTTATCTAACTTACCAGAGTATTGTAGACATTCAAATGCTCTATTACAATGTTATTCTCGTCCATTTTGAGGTGAAACAACTTCTTTTGCAGAAACAACTTGTTCATAAGGGATTTTGATTGATACAAACTCCCTAGTTTTTCCCATAGCTTTACTGCACTATCTTAACATGATACGTTCAACAACATAGAGTCTGATAAGCACAATCGTATTTTACTCCTCACCCTTCTTTCTAATTTATCTCAATCATATTGTGACGTTGCAGTGGGTTTCGTATCCAGATCCACAACAATCGACTCTTCTCGATCTACTAGAAGATCCTCCATTTTGAGCTTCCATAGCTATGTCCGTTAAATTTCTCAATCTCAATTCTTGAAGTGCTCTCCATTCTCTTTCAATACACAAATCAACACTACAAAGCTCCCACTCAACCCATGTTTATTACAGACCCGAGATCTATCAACCACATCGAACCCTTAGCAGCAAAGGCATCCCCCGGATGCCAAAATTGAGCTCTGATACCACATGTAAGTTTTAAACCTGTGCAGAGAAGCAAAGCATACAGATTGTTTTAAGAAAAATAGAGATCACAACACATTATTCACACATAAACACAGAGATTTACCCTGGAAACCCTTAACCAGGAAACCTAGAAAACCTTGGAGCCACACCTCTTATTTTATCTCCATTACATTATGAATCCTCACAATACAAAATATAGGTATTGAATAGTATCCAAATACCCTAATCCATTAACCTGGATTAGAAAAAGAATCCAATCCCTTAACCAGGATTAAGTTACATATTTTTAGACAAATTCTAAAAATAGCCATAAATTCTATTAAGCATCTCCCCTCCATATGTACATGCAAAGAATATAACATATACCCAACAGAGATGTAGGGTAAAAAGGATCGTCTAGATCCTCTGGCTCCTTACTTCACTCAGCTCATTAAATACTCTACCTTGATAGACCTTTCTCCTTCCTATGTGGTGCCTACTTGGAGGAATGAGAGGGCGGGTGATGAAGGTATCAGTAAAATACTTGACATATTTCTTGCTTGTATTTCTCTCATGCCTAGCCTCACTAGACAAAGATTGTGGTCTTTTCCTTTTGATGTCTTAGATCACTATCATGTTTTCCTAGAATGGAATTCCTTGGGATTTGTTCACAACTATCCCTTTAAGTTCAACCAGGGCTGGCTCCTGGAAGATGCTTTCTCTTGGCTAGTGGAGGATAGATGGTATTCAATGATGCCCTCATTTGTACATGATGACATGTCTTCTCTTGTTTTGAGGCTCAAAATGATAAAAGGGAAGGTCAAGGAATGGACAAATACTAGTAAATTGTCCAAGAATAGAGAGTTTCCAGAGACTGAATTGAAAATACATTCTCTCTTATCTTCCAATCCATCAAGCATTCTATATAAGGAAGGTGTGAACAATCTCCTTGACCTAAAAGGCCACAAGGAGAAACTGCTAGCACATGAACTCCTGACCTAGCAGTTGAAAAGCATAACTAAGTGGGTTGAGCTAAAAATCAAACAAAAAATACTTCCACAGTCTGGCATCTGCTCAAAGAAATTTTAATTCTATTTGGGCCCTAAAAAATGAGGAGGATGTTTGGGTGGAAAAGGAGGATCAGTTAAAATATTTTGGTGTAACGCACTTCACTGAAATTTTCAAGGATGATGACAAGACTAATATTGTGGATTAGCTTAAGGTAATCCAGCTCTTTCCTTCCTTTGTCTCAAGTGAAGAGAAAAAGGTTTTTACTATTGAGGTGACTCTTGGTGAGGTTGAAGATGCCCTTAAATATTTCAAAAGGGACAAAATCCCTAGACCGGATGGTTGGCCGATTGAATTCTCTCTTTGGTTTTTTGACTTGGTGGGTGGGGATCTCTTAGCTTCCGTGGAATCCTCCAGAAACGAAGGGAAGGTGGTACCTTCACTAAACCCTCTCATAGATAGAACTAATGGTGCTTAACTCATAATGAATAAAATATATTTAAGAAAACCCGGTTAAAAGAAAGAAAAGATAACATATCCTTTGATAAAGAAATACATATGTTAATAAATAATGATATTTACCAACAAAACCCTCCTATAGATAATCCTAACCTTTGGTAAAATATTTATATCAGTTAGTACACAATGAGTCCAACCTGCAAGTTTAAAAAGTAGAAATGCAGAAAAGATAAACTAGCTTATAGCAGTCTGTTGCTAAATAATTATTCAGAATTCTATCTATTTCAGATAGTAATACAAGCACAATTTGCAAGGGAAAAATAAAGAACCTCATACCTACAAGATGAAGTTGTTTCAATGGCTGAAAACCTGCACACTCAAATACCCATCATTAACAAATTCATAGAAAGGTCTAGACTCTCTTTAGATAAGCGAATAACTTGGGAACTACCATGTTCCACCAAACCATGACCCGGAATCGTTCCTGGTTTCAATCTGGATCCCCCCGAGCTGGTTCGAACATGCAAGTAGCTTAGACATCCTAAGGTAAGGTTTCCCTATCTGGGATATCAAGTTCTGAATCAATCCTCCTTCTCCTCTTAGGAAAAATTGTTCTCGCAGAACTCTCTTGAGAATAATCAGGTATAATTATGGAATCTCCAAAAGATAGATGATCCCCAAGACTCTCTTTGTCTTGGGCTTTTATAGGCAGAACATTTAGTCAAATGGCCAGTTAAATCAAGAATCATTTGATTTCTTGATTTAACCATTTTTATTTAATTTAGGTACTTTTAATATTTAACTTAGGAACTCTTGTAGGTATGTTAATATTTAATACTCATTAGTAATAATAATAATATATATTAAATAAACTAAAAAAAACCATTGGGAGAGCTGCGCGCTTCTGCTGAGCCTGCGCGTGAGAGAGGGCGGGTTGGGTGTGTGCAAGCATGGTGGTGCCTGGGGGAGGGGAGGACGCCCCCCCCCCCTTCGAGTTCGGCGGTGGATGAATTTAGTAGACTTCTTTCTGGCCGTGGGAAGAATCCCAAGGGCCCGGCGATACCGAAATTCATCAAAAGGCTGGAGGAAATTCCTGAGATCGACCTTCCTGAAGAAAAACCGATGAAAATTGCCCTGTCTTTGGCCAAGCGAGGTCTGGTGGGTCAGTTCATGGGTCTCTGGCCATCCTCCAAGACCACAGATGACTGGATACAGAGGAACTGGAAGCCCAACCTGAAATATGGGGTAACCTGTTATCCAGTGGGAAGAGGGTTCTTTGTCTTCGAATTTATATCAGAAGAAGACCGGGACTTGGTTTTCAGAAACGGCCCCTAATTCATGGGGACGCAGGGCCTTTACTTGAACAAATGGACGCCGGACTTTGACCCCACAGTTGATCTTCCCAAAGAGGTGCCGGTGTGGGTCAGGCTCCCCAACCTCCCGCTGCATTGCTGGGACTTCGAATCATTGCAGAGAATAGGTAACGGAATCGACCGCTTCATTGATAAAGCAGACAACAAAGGTCAATATACCTGCGCCAGAATCTGTGTTGAAGTGGACCTTGAAGCCGGCCTCCCATAGGCAGTAAAGCTATCAGTCGGATCTTGGACCCATTTCCAGAAACTTGACTATGAGCACTTGCCATTCAAGTGCAGGAACTGCCAAGAACACGGGCATTTCCAAAGAAATTGCCCCAAGTTAGCCGAGGAGAAAGAAGATGCGGATGGCTGGCAGAAAGTCAAGAAAGGGAAAAACCCTAACAGCATCAAAAGCAAGGAGAAGGCGAACCAAGATCTACCAAAGGGAGACAACTCAAAATCCAGCCCCCAAGGAAACCCCGATGAAGCCCAAAATCCTACCAACGCACCAGGAAGGGAAGATGTTAGGGCGTCTCAAGGCCCAACCAGCTCGACCCCCCATCCTGCTATCCCCAGTCAGTCAAAAGAACCCCTAAGTTTGGGATCTGAAATAGGAGCC
>LPNX010935258.1:0-10470 GCA_001517045.1 Pseudotsuga menziesii | reverse complement strand
AGCAAAGATATCAGTAATCCTCCTCAAAGGGCGAATTGGGAAATTAGAATCGAAGAACAGGAGTTTATAAAGTGGAGATCTGCTCTCGGAGAATGGTGCTTGTTCTTTGACGGGGCCTCAAAGGGGAATCCCGGTCAAGCTGGGGGAGGAGGCATCATTTTTGACCCTGACGGCAATCTCCACCTGTCCTTCGCCTGGGGTCTTGGGCTCGCCTCAAATAACCAGGCTGAGTATCTAGCTGTGTGGCAGGGCCTAAATCAAGCAAGAAAGCTGAATATTCAAAAGCTCTTTATCTTTGGTGACTCGAGGTTAATTATCAAAGCTCTCCGCTCTAAAAAAATTCCATCGGACATCAATTTGGTCCAAATCCACAGGAAAATTCTTCTCCTCTTGTCTCACTTCAGCTCTTCCAAAGCCCATCATGTTTTAAGAAATTTGAACAGCCTGGCGGATGCTGAAGCCAACCGGGGCACCCTGCTGAATAAAATCCAGCTGATGATTAATGGAGACCTCTCAAATGTCAGGATTCCCTAAGGCTAAAGCTGATTGCTGTTGTTTTCTTTTTTTGATTCTCTGAGTCATGCAGGCTTTCCACATGAGTTCAGGTTCAGTTTATGTAAAAAACAGCAAAATGAAGAGGAAGTTCAGTGTAGAACACAGGAACAAGCATTGTAAGCATCAGGCAGCCCTTTTGCCAGACCATCAATAAAATTATAACCGTTTTCGTAAAAAAAAATAATAATATATGGACCATTTCTTCATTTCTTATAGCCGCTTAGTATTATTACTATGCTTACTCTTTATACATATCATGTATAAATTATATATATATGTATATATCATTTGTTAACATTTTGTCCTTAGGAATCATATAATCATGATCCCTAAACATATTACACTTTGTTTAATAAGGCCTCCACGTAGGGGTTAGGTCAACTAGGCCAGGAAACTATAAACCTCCTTACATGTTGGATTCCCTTGTATAACATGGTAGTTCTTCAGTACTTGATGAGATACAAGAATTCTAAATTTCATTTAATCAGTTAAAAATAAGTCACATGAGATCAATTTTTTATTCGAGTCATTTTCACTCGACATATTAATTATTTTCAGTAACTCCTAGCGCTTATCAAGATCCCATACTCAACGCTAAAAATAGGGAGTTACAAACTTAGTGCAATTCTATAGCTCATCACTCAACACTAATGCTAGGATGTACTTGTAGGATACACCTAGGGATACAATGGCCAAGGATCCGATGTTCTAGAGCTTATGCTCAACATCAAAATGGAAGGCTCTAGGGATTATGCCCAACACTTCCAACTTTATCTTTTCATGTGCTTTAGAGATTCATGCTCAACACAATAGTTTTCATAAATCATTTGTTCCAGATATTCTCTCTCAACACAAATATAAACACTCATGTTCTCCAGATATTCTTCACTCAACACAAACATCAAATACCCATGTTCTCTAGAGCTCATCGCTCAACACAAAACATCTCATCAATTATGTGCTTTAGGGTCCACTCCAAACACATGAAATCATACAAAATACATATGTAATTGGCTTACACCCAATATATCAAACAAATCATCATGTTCATATGCAGTGGGGTCTTATACCCAATATATCAAATAAAAACATAAAAGTAACATCATAATCAAAGGGGCTTATGCCCATAAGTGTCAAGTCAAAATTCGAGATATTACAATTCCACCCACCATTTCCATAAGGCCGTGACAGTAATTTTCACTTAGCAAGAAATGTAACTTTACCTGCTCAATGATATCAGCAGAAACATTATTTGTAAGAAACGAAGACTTTTCCACACTTATCACCATACCTGAAGTTGCAGTAAACAAGTCAATTATTTGTCTGAACTGTTTCCATTCCTCATAAGTTCCAAGACCAAACAAAACCACTTCATCCACAAATAATATGTGGGTAATAGATAGAGTAGATGATATATAAATGCTAATCATTCTTCCCATCCTCTTTTCTTCCCGTATGAGAAGGATTAAGCCTTCTACAACTAATAAAAATAAAAACGATGAAAGTGGGAAACCCTGTCAGAGCCCTCGACTGGATGAGAAAGAGGGAGATGGAAACCCATTGAATAGTACACACAAATTTGTAGTTGACACACAATCCATAATCCAGTTCACCGTCTACACATGAAGACCAATATGCAACAAAATTAACCTCAAGAAAGTCCAACTGACGCGATCATACACCTTGATCATATCCATTTATAAAATGAAAGCTTCAAATTTTATTTTTTTTATCTTTATGGAATGCATAACCTCTTGCATTATTCCTATGACTTCATGAATTTGTATTTTCCTTAGGAAACCAAAGTGCTCATCAGAGAGTTCCTCCGCAAGCAAAGGTTTAATTCTGTTAGACAAAATTTTAGTGATCACTTTGTAAATTAAGTTACATAGTGATATGGGTCTGTAATCTGCAAATGTCTTTGGTTTGTCATACTTCGGAATTAAGGCAATGTAAGTTGCATTTAAAGCCTTCGGTATACAACCCCGCTTCTGCTAAATTCCATGGCCTTCAAAATATCATCACCGACCATATCAAAAAGACCAAGAAAAGAGTGGATTGGGTAATACCACTATCTCAATGTACATCAATCGTTATAAAATCCTAAGTAGTACAAGAATGATGTTGGAATGGAGGGAATGAATCCCAATAGAGAAATGGTTTCACTTGTCAAAACTATGTCCGTAATATATCAAGTGGTTTCTTCTCAAGAGAGTACTAAACAATACCAATGTGTAGATAAAAACATGAATAAAAAACTCAAGTGATGACGTAAAATGTTAATGGATGGGTGTTACAGCAAAAAAAATAGGAATCATTGAAGGAAAACACTTAGGGAAGATGATCATGCCTCAAAGAAACCGATCCTTTAAAAACAATCTAGGTTAGTGGGTAAAGAAAACGAGAAATAAGATAAAGGTTGCAAATGATGCTTTCATAAAATTCTCTAATACAAAATAATTACAAGAAAACGAAAAACTCAAAAAGGATTTTAATTTTAATTTTTAATGTCCCAAATTGTATCCTTTTTACTTCGATAATCTAAGTAAAATTGATTATTTTTTTATTTTTAATATCCCAAATTGTATCCTTTTTATTTTGATAATCTATGTAAATTTGATCAAAAGAATATCCTTGTATACTTTTACATAGTCAATATCACTATTAATGAACAATACTTATCCCAAACTTATTAAATGAAAACAAAAAAATTAAATACCGAATCAAATTATAGAAAACTTGTGAATAATTGTGATTATACAATAGTTATTGATATTGTTTACCAAAGAGACCCTATTAATAGTTGTTTCCATTGATATAGTTGACCAAAGACACTCTATTATAATGCAATCCAATATGTTATGATAAATGAAGAGTATCCATATCTTTGTCATAAATGTTGCATATGTGCAAACTAGCTGACCTAAACATATCAATACAAATGTTTGTGTGGATTATCAAGGATGTCACTTGAATATCCATACGCATAGCTCATGTTCCTCTTTTTTTTATTTCTATTAGAGTATTAGTCGAAAATAATATACCTTACACAAAGGATTAAATTTATCATGGTGTTCCATAATGCAGTTTACCGCCATTTTACAATATTTTGTATGTTGTTCACATCATTTGTTATGAAGTGTGGAGTATTTGTAGATTGATATTGGAATGGGGAGCATGAATCCTAGGGAACAAATGATTTTAGTTGTCAAAAAGGTGGTGCTAATAAATAAAGTGGTTTCTCTTCAAGAGGCTATTAAAGATTATTAAGGTGGAGGCGAAAATATGAATGAAGAAATCAAGGAAAAATATAAATGGGTAATTGGTAATAACGAGGAGAAAAATAAATAGGAATATCTAAAAGAAAGCAATTAGGGTCAAGGAACATGCCTCAAATAAGCCCAAATAGTAAAAAGTAAAAAACATCTTGGTGATCGGGTAAACCAAAGGAGGAATAAGATCTAGGTTCAAATGATCCTTTAATAAAATACTCTAATACAAAATGATTACAAGAGTATAAGTAAACATAATAAATATTGTTTATGTTTAACATCCCTAATTGTATCAATATTTTAATTTTTACAAAGGATCAATAAAATTAATTAAAACAATATCCTTATATAGTTTTACACAATCAATATGACTAAAATTGATTGAGGAAAAATGTTTTTGTAAAAACTATTAAATAGAAATTGAAAAAATAAATACCAAAGCATATTATAGAAAAATTGTGAATAATTGTTATTAGACCATGGTCATTAATATTATTCACCAAAGAGTTGGAAATTTTTTACCTCAATCGAGGTTCACACACAAACATACCAACAAACACCCAAAGTACTGACCCAAAAGGGTCTTATCCCTTTTAGTAACAACTCCAGAGTAGATGAAGTCTCAACCAAAGCACCTATGGGGATTGCAGGAACCAAGTTTTTATAGCAAGGAGGGGAACATTTCCATATTACAACAACTATAACTCCTATAGCTTTAGGACTTCGTCACATAGTTCATTTCAACAAAGGTCACGTCCACCAACTATGACATCTAACAATCAATACAACAACATAGATATCATTCATTCATCAAGTGTAATTATCAGATAATGCATTGGCAGGAAAAGAACAAAACACACACACACACACATCATACCCATTTAACATAGGATATTTTAACATGAAAATCCAAGGTAGGAAAAAAACACAAAAACGTGTTTATTATTAAAGAGCCATGACAAGAAAGATTTATGTCGGTGCACACCATCCTTTGGAACCCTCTTCAACTTATACTTTGAAATATACAAAACAATACATCAGGGTATAGTATACCAAACATGTAGAATTATATCCAATTTTTTTTTAACCCCAGCCTTTTACCCCATTTACACAATCTAATCCTAATAATGTAAGTGGACAAACATTCTTAACTACCTAACCAACTTTGTAGTTGTACTTCATCAACTAATTTGTCTTTCCTAAAATGTAGGTCACTTCTTCAGAGTTTTCCACTTTGTTGAACCACTTAGTCGTTGCCTCGTTTACACCAAAACCATTCCTAAAAAATGGGTACCCAAAATTTCCCCAAAACATCCAAGGGCCAACAAGCCGCTCACACGTGGCTCATACCAAGCCACTTTAGTTTCTGACATTTTTATTTTTATCTTTGACAAAAATTCCTCATAAAATTTCTTTCCTTTCTCAACACATCACTAGACATCCTTCATGAACTTTGTCACTTTATCGATGAATTCAAACATGATGTGTCCTTCACTTCCTTCATGGTTACTGTGAGTTCCTGGTTAATTTCTAAATGCTCCATGCCCATTACTTCAAACACCCTCTCAGATTCTATTTGAATTTCTTCCACCTGCTAGATCCTCCTCCCTTGTTGAACTCTTAGCAAATTCATTTCTTCGTGTAAGATTGTTTTATTCATCCTTCCTTGAATCCGTTCTACTAGAGACACAGTCTTCTATACTCTATGAATTTATCTTATTGTCTTTACCTATGCAAAGTTTGGTCATGTATTTTTGTAGCTCTAGATCTTCTAATAATGCACCCAGATTATAATATAGCTCCTCATACACCTTCACATAGTAGTCTTCAGATTTCTTTATATCTTTTTTATGAACCCCTAAACTACAGTATGCCATTTTTTAGTCACCTCATGGGGTGTACTTCGGACTAATTTGGCCTCGAAGTCTTCAACATTTTGGTGGAAGCGAGTGGAGACTTCCCCCAAGCTGTAGTAACTTGGCATGAAGGGTCATTTCCTCATCAAGTTGGGCTTTGCGTACTCCATGGAAATCATCTTTAACAACTTCTTTCAACTTTTGGTTACCCTATCGCGATTAGTCTTTTTGTTATTGGAGCTCACAAGACTATTTTATAGAACACTCTAGTGTAAATTCTAAGCTTTGTCATCATTTCAGACATCAACTTCTCATGAAATTTTATTTCCTTTGCGATCTTCTATTGAATGTTGCTCAACGTTAATAAAGGCATGATCAACAAATTAATATCAATGAATATGAGATTATGTGCTTGCTCATTCAACCCTATATTTCCAAATTTCAAATCTTTTGGAAGTAACTCTACTACCCATCCTATTAAAGAGGTTGATTCTACCTCTGTTGATTTTTCAAATGGCCTCGATTTTGGTTGCCTCGTTTCCTCCCTCGCTCTTACTAGCTTACTCCCAACTGAGTAGCTGAAATATGAAGTTCTTTAACCACTTGAGAGAGGGTAGTAAGCAAATGAATTACCCCTCCAAAAATCTCAACATTTTTTTCATCTAACATTATCCTATTTTCTTCGGCAATATTAGGCATCCTCTCAAATAGCATGTTTACATCATCATCAGTTAATTCAGTTGCTGCAGTGCCCCTTCTAGACTTTTTCCTCTTCTTCTCTTTTGTCATTTATGAATATTCCTATCTGAGGTTCCACTTTGTTTCTTTACGTTATAGTGTTCATTAAAATTCACATTATCTTTCACAAAAGGATCATTTTCTACTTTGCTTGATTACGTTATAGTGTATAAGTCAAAATTCACATTATCTTCCACAAAAGGATCAAAACCTTCATGGTGCTCCATAATATATTTTACCTCCATTTCAAGATATTTTGTATGTTGTTCTTCATATGTTGTCTCTAAAGAAACAATTTCAATCTGCTACTATAGAAATAATTCCTAGACTTAAGGCTATATTGGGATTATAATCCATACACGAACTAACCCACTTATGTTACCATAGAAAATAACACGAATATGTATATACACAATCTCTATGAAATTACATTAAAACAATATAAATATCGATGAGAACATGTGGAGTAAGAATTCATGATGCAAATTTATGAGAGAAATTGATGCTTACGACTCTTTAGAAGGGACTTCAATACCTTTTCATATAAAACGTTTGTTCTAAGTAATATTCGAAGGAATGTCACTGCATTAAAAAACAATTTAACCATAAGTTTACTAGTTTTGTGCTTATTTCTTATTTTAATTATTTATTTAATAAGGTTTTAGGAGATATATTAATCTTATACCCAAAAAAAAAGGTCAGAATGCTACGAGAATTATGGAACATTTCTTTTTAGGATTAAGAATTATGGAACATTTCTTTTTAGGATTAAGTATTATGGAACATTTCTTTTTAAGATTAAGTTTATCATGATTCTTACATCTACTTAAGTTGGATGTTCAAGCCTCAATTTTTCCTTCTCAAATATATTGGATGTTCAAGCCTCAATTTTTCCTTCTCAAATATATTCTTTATGTAAAAATATTATATAAGGTATTATATCATGTAAAGAATTTCACTATATATTTATATTTTATATATTGTATACCTCATTCTCTATCTATATTATGAAGCTAATGTGGGTCACCTTAATCCTATAGATCCAGGTCCCCTTAATCCTATAGATCTAGTTCCATTGATAAAATTTATGAGAAATACAAAAATGGAAATTGACAGAAAAGAATGCCGCATTAAAAAATCAAAGCAGAATTTGTAATACATATATCTGATTATGGCATATTTTGTTAGTTCGAAGGTAAATAATAAATTTAAGAGCCATTAGGGAGAGCATTTATATTGCGCATAGAGGTTCGTATATGAATGGAGAGATAAAAATAACAAAGTGAAAGGTTTATGGGTGTGTTAAAGGCCAAAAATAAATTTAAGAACCATTAAAAAGAGCCTTGAGTGGAGAACCAGGCTTTAAATAACTCCAAGAGGTATACCAAAGGACTAACAAGAAGTTTCAAATGAAGACTTGTTAAACCCGAAAGAATAAATGCAAAACCAAATCGTTGAAAACTTATGAATACATTAAATAAAGGGAAAAACAATTTAATTAAGACTTCCACTATTGCACTAGCTCATAGCTGATTGGAATGATTCAGACTTGATGCATGCCGTTGCAGATCAGTGCCGTTGCAGATCAGTCCGAGAAATATCCTGATCGCGGGGCAACGTTAAACCGCTGTTGTCGCTGTCGTTGTCGTTGCCGTTGCCGATTAAGACTTGCGGTTGCCGATCGGGAAGGCAAATCATGAAATAGATGATCGTCATCGCTCTCATAATCCAAAGGAACAACGCTATTATAGTGCAGTCCTTCATGATATGAAAAATGAAGAGTGCGCGTATTTCTGTTTTCGAAGTTTCTTATCTCCAATTTGGGTGACGTAAGGCTGTGAATACAAATATTTGTGCGTGTCACCCTCGATGCTGCTTGAATCTCCATGTGCCCGGCCCATGTTCCGCTTTTTTTCATACCTTCACAGTATTCGTCAAAATCCACATTATCTTCTATAAAAGGTTCAAAGTCGTCGCGGTGCTGCATAATATATTCTACCACCATCTCACGATATCTTGAATGTTCCTTTTCATCGCCTTCTATCTGATGTGCAATTGCTCTGAAAAAACAATTGCCATCGGCTGCTACAGGAACAATTCTTAGACCTAAATCCGCCAACTGGGCTTGAAATTCAGCCCTGGATAAACCCATTTATGTTCCTAAGAATTTTGTTTATACAGAACGTGTATGTAATTAGGCTGAAAGAGGTAAAAGATCGATGAGAACCTGTGGAGAGACAACGAAAACGAAATCAGAACTCTAATATCTAGTTGAGCAACTCACGATCACGACTCTTCGCAAGGGACTTGAGTACCTTTTCACATGAAATCTGCCATCGTTAAATATTAGTTACTCTCTAACACGCCGACATAGCAGCTTGGTACCTTTTTATATGAAAACTACCATCGCTCTAACCCAACCGCCAAACACGCCTCCCCAACCACTTAAGACCCTATATCCAACTCCATAACACCCCCTCTATAACCCACTAACACACCCCAACCATCTAACACCCTACCTAGCCCACTAACACCCCTTATAAAACTCCTTAACATCTCCCCTTACACGGACTACCCCTAATCACCCGCAGTCTGCACCTACCCATGTCTTTCCCCTCAAACTCTTAACACATCTCCTCCTTACTCTCTCTCTCTTACCCTTTTCCTCCTCTGCTTAACCTTTACGAAACACTTCTGTCACTCTCTTTCTCTGCCACTCCACTAAACTCCAATCTCCTAAAACCCCCTATGTCTCTACCTCTAACCCCTTAACCACCACCCTCTCTCCACTACAACTAATTTGACTTTTAGGGTGGATCGTCTTCGGCTTCTAAAAGTCATTTTTGCGGAAAGCTTTGGCTTTGGCAACTATCTTTACAAAACCTCCTCCAAATAGCACCAACATTAAAAATTTCGACTTTAATGACTCTTCTAGAAGAGATAAAAACCACCCGTCATAGTGACTTTTAGGGGAGGTTCCAAACCCCCCTCTCCCACGCCCCACCTCAAAAGTGATTTTTAGTGGCGGTTCTAAATCCCCCTCGTAGACACCTATGGGGGCGCTTCCAAAACTCCCCCCTAAAAGTCCTTATTACAAACCTTTGGGGGAATTTACAAATTCCCCTCAGTCATACCTACGAAGGAGGTTTCAAACCCACTAATATGTGCCTACAGGGGTAGTTTTAAACCCCCTCGAAAACTCCATCTTCCACAATTTTGGGGGTAGTCTTAGGAAAATCACCCCTAATGGAACTGGCGCTAAAAGTATGTACTCTTAAGGGTGGTTCTAGAAGAGATCAAGATTGACACTAAAAGTGAATTTTTGGTGCGGTTCTACCACCCTCTTCCAAAAAAAATGACCTTTAGGGGAGGTTCTAAACCCCCCTCGTTGTAACATACAAGGGAAGTTTCAAACCCCCCTCGTAGTGACATATCTTGAGGTAGTTTAGAATCCACCTCGTATGAACATACAAAAATGGTTTGAAACCTTTCACTATAGCCATAATAAACTATAATAAAATATATTTTATTTAAAATTATCAATATTGCAATATCATTAAAGCATGAAGGAATCGAACTACCAACCTCGTGCTTGTAAGGAAGGAACTCTTCGATTGAGATAGGACCCTAATTGAGGACATTTGAGAGTGGTTTCATATTCCATGACAAGGGTATGGTAATTAAAAGAGGATGTCTTATACCATATGCATTATGCCAATAGTAAAGAACAAAGAGCATGTTTGTTTCATCGTCAAACAAAATTGCAGTAGGGATCATTTGAGCTAAAACACATGCCAACTATAATAGGCATGCTTCCTGTAATTGTTCAACAATATGATTGCGAATATGGAGATTACATGGAGGGCATATTTTACTACGCAAGAGTTTGATTAATGATTAACATGCTACATATTTGTGATAAAAATACATCAAAATCAATAAATAACAACAAATACGATAAGAATTTACAAGGTTACCGAAAACTGGGCACATATGTCTACCTCTTCAAATAAGGAACTAATGAAAATAAAGGATTTTTAATTCGTTTC
>LPNX010935231.1:771478-812849 GCA_001517045.1 Pseudotsuga menziesii | reverse complement strand
GTGGGAACTGGATCATTTGGAATTGTATTTCAGGCTAAATGCTTAGAGACAGGGGAGACTGTAGCAATTAAAAAGGTTCTGTAGGACAAACGATATAAGAACCGTAAACTACAAACAATGCGCCTTCTGGATCATCCAAATATTCTCTCTCTAAAGCATTGTTTTTTTTCAACCACTGATAAGGATGAGCTCTATCTCAATCTGGTGTTGGAGTATGTACCAGAGACAGTTTATCGTGTAGCAAAGAACTACAGTAGGATGAATCAACGGATGCCTCTGCTTTATGTAAAATTATATACTTATTAGATTTGTAGGGCCCTGGCCTATATCCATGGTGGTATTGGAGTATGTCACAAGGACATGAAACCACAGAATCTTCTGGTCAATCCTCACACTCATTAGCTTAAGCTCTGTGACTTTGGAAGTGCAACCCTGGTGAGAATACCCAGATTTCGTTTTGGTTTTCGCAATTGAGAGTGTTTTATAACACACCTAATTTGTGCTTGGTCATAAGAATCTTCATTGTTTAGTAATAATATGGAATAGGATTTAGATCAGGTATACATGCTGTTAACTTGTGTAACATCAATATGTTGTTAACCCCACATTAAGAATTGAAGGAATGGTATTCAAAGTCAGTAAAATACTAGTTTTCGTTCTTGTTCTTTGTGTATGTAGTGAATTGTGCAGTAATATCATGAAAGTTTTCTCATGTTTTACTTGCTACCTTTGTTGTGTTCAGAACCAGACAGATACTCCCAGGATTGTCATTCTGTCTAAACACGATGGTGCCTTACAACAAACAGAGTTAAGAGTATATGACTTATTACATAATTTTTCACTAAGATGAAGGGGTATGATCAAATTTCTTTGGTGGCTTTTGCGACTTAGAGGTAAAAATGTCAAATTCTAATGAATCCATCTTATACAATGTACATGCTCAATATGGCACTAACCACATTAGAAGTATCACCCTCTACATCTGCTCAGAACTACTGTTGTTTTGTTGTAAAGTATTAAAAAAGCTTCAAACTGATTGAGAACATGCACAAGTCCTATGGTCATGGTGTTTCCTATGGTCATGGTTTTTCCACCGCTGTTTGAATGGTCATGGTGTTTCCAGCGCTGTTTGAATGTTCCTGTAGCAGCCTCCTATTGAAAGTCCAGAGATCACAAGGAAGACCCTTACAGTCAAAGATTCCTGTAGCAATTGCCAGTAATTATACCAGCATTCATCTCCCAGTAATATGTGCAGAGAAGTATTCAGCCCTTTGAAGAAATCTGCACATGATTTATCGTCATAGTCTTCATTGTGTGCCAGGGGGTTCTACGCCTTGGAGGGTTTCTTTGCCTTTCTTTGCTTCAGCGTTCAACTCTGGAAGATCATTCCATACTTTTTCATGCTAATTGATAAGATCATTCAGCCTTCTTTGGACATAATTAGTGAGTCAGACTACTCTAGGCTTGTACTAGCTGTTTTGAGGTGGGCCAATTTCATCTGGAGGCTTATTTCAGCCATTTTTGCACAGGTCTTGTTCCTTTTTTTGAGGATGATCACTTGGGATAGATGCATGGAGGTTTAAACTTTATACCCTAAATGCATGGCATTTGGAGGCTGATCGCTGGATATCTTGTTGTTGTTTTCCTTTTTACAGCCCACACATGAGGCAAAGTTACACTCATTTGTTGGAGCGTTCAGCCTATGGGAGCTAGTTGGCACACATTCCATGGAAGCATCCTATTATTGGATGTGTTTCATGAAGGGTTCCACTTTGTTAGAGGGTCTTTTCAGAATTTTCCCATCGCTTGAGAAGGGGCCACCCCATTTTGGAACTTCCTTGCTTACACGTGTCAATGTCTTAGAGAGTTCATTGCCATGTTTTGTGGTTTCTTGCACATGGAACTAAGGTTATATGATGTAGGACCTTTGTGGACAGTTGCTCGTGTTTGTTGGAGTGGTTATGGAGGCCTACCTTGAAGAGCCCTTTCATTGTGAGAGAATCTTTGCATGGTTACATGCCTAGTTTCATGGCAAGCGTTCACCATTGAAGAGCCCTTTCATGGTTATATTATGCAGAGCTAGAGGAATCAGAGTCAAGAAGTGATTTGCTAATATGGAGAAGGAAGGCAGCTCACATATGCTGGGAAAAACACTTGAAAATTTCTACAGATGCATGATCAAGATATTGTGTATTTATAGTAATGCTATCCCTTCAATTTTTCACTATCTCATGTCATCCCTTTACCCTCATAGTGCATTATTACTGTCAAATTGTAGGTTGGTATGTATCTCCGTAATTCAGTATTGTTTTGTTGTATTTATATCAGACTATTACAGCATTAATTGTGGTCATTTATCCTGCATGATAGGTTTATCTCTTACTGAAGAATATTGTCTGCAGGTGAGTATTGTGCATATTTGTGAAGGGACGTTGACAAAGCGGTTGATTGAGTTTGAAAATACAGATTCAGGCTGTTTGACTGTAAGTATTCTATGAATGATATCATTTTAATTAGTCATGAAAAGTTTAAAGAAGTCATTCAAGTTTACTTCTAAGTACTGGCAAAATGAACCAGAGTCATAATGATTCAGTCCTGACAAACGATTTAATTTTTTATTGTTTTATTGGAATATATTGAGGCTTATATTACCAAATTACAAAAGTACATCTCCTTAGATTTGCTCACTCTTCCAATTCAGGCCGTAAGACATCACATTATCAGAGTGAGTACTGTTTCTCAAGAGGCCAAAGTATATCAAATATGTGTCAAATTTGGTCACTGTTTGTTCTCGAATTCTTTTGACTGGACCACCAGGTTAGTGACTATTAGTATTTTTTGTCTCTGATAAATTGCATGCTTCAAATTGCAGTGGGATTCTAACCACATGATATACCCATGATTCTAAATAGCCTGTTCTTGTTTTTAAATATTCTCTCCAACAAACCAAAGCCCAAGTTCAGTTTTTTAAGCATCTGTATAGAACATAGAGTAACCTAAGCATTTGTATACTATATATTACAGATTTTACTTCGACTTCAGCATGACATATGTAGGAGCTGGTATGATCTGTCCACACTTGGTGAATTTGTCCATATTGTTCGGAGCAGTCATCTCTTAGGGTCTCATGTGGCCTCTTGTACAAAACCACCAAGGAGACTGGTACACTGCCACAGGCTCCAGTATGCATGGCATCCAAGGTTACAAGGTCTTTCTGTCTATTGCTCTCATATTGGGCAATGGACTATACCATTTCGTCAAGATCTTGTACAATATCACTGTGACCACTATGTATAGTCAATTGAAGAAGAATCAAAATGGTCTTCCAATAGTAACCAGTGATTCATTATGTTTCTCTATGCTCTAGTGCAAATATCTATGCTATGCCGATGGATATTGTAGTCGTATTCCCTTACTGTGGAGACTGTTTATGCCAATGGTACACAATGCCCTATGAAAGAATCAAGACATGGTTCAAGGATGAAGATTTTATATGCCAAGTGAAGCTTGTTTGGTAACCAGCAATCCACCTATGTTTGTTGTAGTAGCAAACTGTTAGATTATCATTGGATCATGGAAGGGTTGCTCTCTCTTGTGCTTGAGATCTAGTTCCATATACAGTGTTGCTAGGGAATGTGCTTGATTATGCTCTCAATCTGCTGTGAGAGAAAAATTAAAAAATTCGAGACATGATATATTATAATTATTGTTTCAAGTTGCTCGCTTATTTCATGAACGTTTAAAATGTACAGGCTCCTTTTTTTCCCTAATTCATGACAATGCAATTGAAGTCTCTTCCTAACTAGGATCCTTGATTTACATGGGTTGTTTCTTCTTGGGATGAATAACGAATGAGATTGAATTAAGTTTATTTATTCATAGGATTCTTGATTTACATGGGCTGTTTCTTCTTGGGATGAATAATGGATGAGATGGGATTATGTTTATTTATTCATATGTTGTTTTGTAGCCTGTAATCTTGGTTCTGGAGGTATTGATTACAGATTGATATTTTTAGTAATGTTTCAAAGTAATGACAAATTGCATGTTATTTTATGCCACAGTGAAACATATGCCCGCTGCCTATCCTTTACAGCAGCCAGCAATACCAAGGATTCACAATGTGGGAAATAGTTTAGTAACTACAAATGCATGCCTGATTAATGGAGGAACCTGCTTTCCTGAGACTGTTCACACTTCTGAAGGCAATTCCATTTCAATGTATAGAATTTTTTTTCTTGCTTTTGGGGGCATTTATTGATTCAATGAGGTTATCCAATTTAAAATGTTTCACAACATATATAGAATGTTCAATCTCTAGTATTTGAAGTACTCTCAAATCACTTTTGTTTCTTTGGATACTTGTAATTATAATTGTAGCATGGAGATTAAACCTAGTCAAATTGTTATCTGCTAGCAGTGGAAGGATGGATATTACATCAGGCATGCCACCAGTTTTACATTCCCAGTCTGGAATATCACCAAAACGTGAGTTACCCATCCAGGGAGCTTCAGGATTCTCAAACAATTCAAGATTTTCTTTTAGTGCTATTGGCAACCCGACAGACATGCCTAGTACAGCCATGGATGTTTCTGTCCCTTCTTTCAACTCCAATGAAGCACAAATACAAAGTGAAGAACGGCCCCTCCAGGAAACTAGCGCATATGCCCTCTTGGGACAGATTCCTCGTAATTTTAGTCTTTCTGATTTGACGGCTGATTTTTCACATGCTTCAGGTGAGCTAATTGTGGATTCAAATATACATTTTCTGTAGGACTAATCATTTGAAGGGAAAAAAGGTGGATGCTAGATAGTATATTTCTTATCTGAATATACTTTTCATATGTGAAGTTAAGGGATAATTTCAGTATTTAACATTTGTTATTTTCCATGGAATATAAAGAGACAACCCATCCGATGTGCTAGTAGTAATGCAAATAAGATTGGTTGTATTTGATGTATGTTTCTTAAGAAATTAGTATCAACAATCTTCTTTATGCTGATAATCTGATGTGGTATAAAATTGTTGATATCAAATATACTGGGAAACTATTCCGGATCTCCATTTTTAACACCAGATGTTAGCTTTCTCCATTCCCCAGAGAATGAAGGCTTAGGTGAGTCATTTACAATATTTCCTTGACCTATCCATACTTGTAGTAGTGGCTTGGTAGTCAGTATTAATCTTTTATAATGTGTGTTGTTTGACATGCCCTAAAAAGTAAAATATGCATGATAATTACCACTAGCCATTGGGACTTTTTAAACTGTGTTTTGACTTATGTTCTTGAGTTTCTCAGATGATGATAGGATGCTGGACACCATATCAGAACAATTAAGTTACGAGGAATTTTCCAGTGATGGATGAATTTGTTCACATTGGTCTATTTCTTCCTCTTCTTTTCCAAAATTGTGAATACAACTGGTTGTTTTTTTCAAATCAGAGAATGGCTTACCATAGATGCAAATAAATGTAGTAAATAACAGGGATTCAATTTGCTTCTTTAAAAAAGATAAGGCGATTTTGCTGATCTTTACCCTCTTAATGGAGGTTTATGCCATTCACGGATTTAATTCCTACTTCAGCGACAGCCAGTGTGTGCTGGAAGGTTTTACTACCATGTTGAATTTTCGACAACAGGTTACCATTTTTCCCTGAGAAGAATATTTCATGATTACATTCAAGCTTCAATGTGAGTGGATCACTCCTATTAGATATCATTAGCTGCTAGAGATTACTTATAATTATCAAGACTTCCTATTCATCATTTCAGTAGAGGGAAACACTCATACTTGATTTAAGAGATGCATCTTCTGTAAATTCTCTTGCAATGAGTGTAATAGGGTATTGTTTTTAGGCAGAGCAATGAATCTGGGTGTTTCCTTTTTGAGAATTACTATATTCTGATGGGGATAAATTAAAATGGAAAGATCAAACCCTATCTTCCAGGCATCAATACTTTTGTAAAGATTTTTGTTTTTGAACACTTTCAAATTCTTTTCAATCTCTTGTTATGTTGTCACATAAATAAGCATGGGAACTGATGCTGTATAGAACGAGGTTGATGATATAAAAAAATGAGATTTTTTTACACCTGATGAATATACATAGTGAAATGACTGTAGGTCTTGTGATATGATATTCTCTGTTACCCAATTGTTCCCAAATGTAGGAGACCCTTGATAAACACTATAACGCACTGCTAGTCCAATTATCTTTCAGTTCAGTTATTCAATACCATTGCTATTTAGCATTTCAGATTGTCTCGAATGTCACTTTGTTGCTATTATTTGAAAGATCTAATAACACTTCATGATTTATTCACAACTTCATAACAAGATATAACAAATGCCTATTAAGACGTATTTGTTGCACTGGCAGAATAAAATGTAAGTTTATGACTTACAATTTCTGCTTATGTTCATTCATGTATAATCTTTTTAATCCTCATTCTGCATGTGGTGTTAAGAACTTGCCATGAGTTGAATCTACTTTATGTTGTTCATCTTTCTTTGCTGGTAATAAACAATTGTTGCAAGCTACCTGGCATCGATATAGGTTTTCCTGTGTGGGAAAGACAATTTATGGAGCTCTATCTCTTTCTGGCTCGCAATTTTCAGATTTGTACCATGTTATGCTAAATTATTGGTTTTGGCTCCTTTTGGTAAAGCCTTGCAAAAGCAATATCTAAGCAGTAAATTTAAAATATTTAAAAAAAAAAAAAATCCCTGCCATCGCTTAAGCGACGGCTATATCTGTCGCTTATCCGACGATTTTTCTTGAGATCTGTCACTTAAGCAATGGCTATAGCTGTCGCTTATCCGACGCTTTTTTGAGATCTTTCGGTTAAACGACGGAGACAGTTGTCGCTTATCCGACACTTGTTCTTGATAACTGTCGCATTACCGACGGCATAAAGGCTATTTTTTCAATTTTTTTTTACTATCGTCAAAGATATGCTGTCGCTTAACCGACGCTTTAGATTTAACCGACGGTTACGTCGGTGTCGCTTAACCGACGGTTATTTAGGTGTCGGCTAACCGATGACAAGTTTCCGACGCTTAAAAAAAAATCAAAGTGTCGTACATGCGACAGGGAAGTGTCGAAAATCCGACAATTCAGCCGTCGGATTTTTGGTCGAAATGTAGTAGTGAAATCATATTCCTTGATCACATCGCGTGACTGAGGAGTGCTATCCCTACCATCAATGCTCGCCTGAGCATGTCTATACAATACATGTATGAATATGGACACCTGGTCGGAGTGATAATACTCACTTTATATCTCTCTCTGAGGAGAAAATGTGTAATTCTTGGCAAAGTCTACCACCGATATGATTGTGCATGGATCAAAAACCTTACGAGAATGCCTAAATTCTAAAGCTTGCCACCTAGACCTGTGGGAGTGTTTAATGTATTTGTAAATTTGACTTTGAAACTTGTCCATGAATTTTGAAATAGGAATATCATCCTCGAGCAAGTCGATCCTCTTAGATGGAACATGTGAAGAAGATGATGGATTCATGGAGACATACTCATATCTCTTTCACTTAACTGTGACACCTGATAGTCCAGAGTGTGTTGGATCGATAGGAAACTTCCTATGGAACAATGACAAATCACCACATTCATGGCATCTTCTCCCACCTACACACATTTTATTGAAAAACACATTTTTAGGATTCCTATCGCATAGTATCATAGAAATAAAATCCCGCACTGTCTGAGGAGCTAGTTCACCATACCAATGTTTTTTGCAAAAATCCACGAATGGGTCGTAGTATAACTTGAATTCAATGTGGTATTGACAACAATAAGTGTCCCGAATCGTATTCATCCTAATATACCACGGTTTCAACTTACTGAACATGGTAAATGAGATCTGGACACCAGGATTTGATTCTTTGAATTCCTCCTGTCATATCCATAACATGCTTGCAATTCTCCTTATAAATGCCTCTGCCAAAACGTTTTCACGGAACATGTTTTCGATCTGGTATAGCACGAGAATGGTTGTCCCAATACTCTTATCACCTTCTCTCTGACACCCTCTTCCATCCTGTCTTCATATGCTTCTTTGCATATAAGATCCAAACAAGTAGCTTCAACATTTTCATCTATATTTACCCTGAATTTAGTGTATTTGTGCAATGTTTTTCTTGAAACGTGGAGCAGCTTTGACATTGTTGTGACCATTCGATTTCTTGAGCTGCTTCGTGCCACAATATCAGTTGTAATTGCCCTACGAGCAGCACCGATATTAGTTTTTCTTAACTTTCCAAATGCAGCGTGCTACAATAGCAGTTGTAATTGCCCTACGAGCAACGTTGATATTAGTTTTTTCTTGACTTTCCAAATGCAGATAGTGCAGTTGTTACATTTTTTGTTACATTCTCACATGCATTTTTATTCTTAACATCCTTAAAACCCAACAACTTTGTGGCAAATTTCAATTTTTTGTGTTTTATCAATCCATGTAGGATTTGAGCTTTTGTAATCACTGATTGCTGTTCAAAGTACAACTTGATTATATTACTAACATGCTCTCGTATTGTCTGATCAGGGGATGGGTTTCCGAACTCTTCTTGAGTGGCATCATCCAACCCTCTTAAACAATTAGCAGCCATCCCAACGTCATTGAAGCTCCCAATTACTCTTGATAAATCAGAGGGTGCACAATCTTGTGATGGCTGGCCATGATCTAGCAATAAACAAATACAAATTCAAAAATAAATTTACAAGATCAAGAATAAATGCAAGCTCAATAATAACATTTTATTTTACTTATCATATTTTCATTGTTAGTTAAAAAATTAGCAAATAAATTATACAAGCTTGAATAACATTTTATTTCAAGTTTATCATATATTGCCATTATTTGTTAACAAATTAACAAATAAATGCAAACAATGGTGGCTGTAGTAGTAACTGGAGATGAATATGGACCCCGGTTTAAATTGACTTCCTAATGGTTAAAAGGTAATCACTTGGCCACCAAGGCTGTCTCAGGATTGAGTATTGGGGCAGTACCCCTCACTTCATGGCGCAGTTAAAACTGCTAACCGCTTGGCCACAAACGACAGCTCTTTGGTTTTCCTCACAGGTGGGAATCTAGTCAATCCATTAGGGGTTGTTACCTTTTTCGCTTGGAAACTCCTCTCAATGGCCAGCTACTTTGGGGTTCTTGTGGTACTCCTCATAATGAGTTTTAGGGCAAAACCAAAGTACTTCTCACAATTGTTGCTGTCATGTCCCCATGCCTCCGAACGGTAAAGAGGATGCGACTCCAAGCTTAATCCGACGGGGCTAAGAGCCCATGAACATGAAAATTTACAAAAATTGCAGAAACAGAGTGCTTAAACAAATTTGAATTAAAATATACACACAGGATTATTCATCATGCATAGATGCAATTTAACCCTCATACACAGCCGAAACCAACAACATTCAAACAAGCATTCTTTCAACATGTTCATTTCATTTTCATTAGCAGAAATTAAGATTTCAGAAGTAAAATGGGTAAGATCACTTATCTTATGATGAACTCGATCAGCAACCAGCTACGTCGCTACAACGTTCCACCCAACCATAGGCCAGCGTGCTCTTTAATCTCTCAGCAGCGCTGCCACCCTCGATCTGGGCATGATTCTCCAAGGAATAAGGGAACTAGCAGGCTTACACATAGCCAGGAATATACAAAACACAGCCAAGCCAACACAGTTGGGTTTATCAGGCCATTAAGGAGTTGGAGAAGGCAGATTGCTAAGCTGGTGAGCTCATTACAGAGCCAAGGACACCTACACCAGAACTAGCCTGACCTCTAAGGTACCCATCCACACCCAACACAAGGAATCAGTCCCTTCTCTGCTACACAGTCCCTCAGGCCCTGCATTCCCTTCCAGTGCTATTCAGGGGTGATGGAGAAGAAGGGCCAGCCCTCTAGCTCTGTCTGTGTGGTTCCAGCCACCAGGTTTATCAAGAAAAACTAAGCCAACATCCCTGCTCCTCTCATAGTCTGAAGACCAACCATTGCACGTATGTAATCAAGTCAGCTGTCACAGTATAAACAGAGAAAATGAATTCTGAGTCATGATTGGCCCTATCGTGGCCAAAATGACTCTCAGGCGAATTTACAACAGCCCCCAGCATGCAAGGAAGACCACAACAACCACAACCAACAACGTGGAAAAACACAGCCCGTCCTGGGCAATGAAATCACCAAGAAAACATACACAGACCGAGCCGGGGAAGAAATTACAGTCTCCCAGCTTGTGGGTGAGCATGAGCAACAATGCAAAACTCACAATCAACCTGTGAGGAAAGGATACGACCACACTATGCACAGATCTGCAGAATAAAACCACGTGGGTAAAACCCAGGAAATTCCTGTGCGTGGGGGGAACAATCAGACCCCGTGAGGAAAATGAACAGACAATGGAGGCCCTGCGTGAGGAAGAACAAATCCGTTTTTGTCCGTGGATGCACACGCAACAAGAAGGACGCAAATTTGCAGTTCGTGGGTGTTTAGCAACTCGTGGAGAGGAACCAGAATGTCTGCGTGAGTGAAGAGTGCGTTTTTCTCTCCATTCAGAAGTCAACTGCTGTGGTGGAGTGTGCGTGAGGGTGAGGACTGACAGTCCTGCCACCCCCACTCCCAAAGCAATTAACTGCCTCAACCACCAGCAGTAATTCTTCAATGAGAGTGGTTGGGATAAAAACAAGGTAAGAAGACACATGGGTATTTTCCCTCATTGGCCAAAGTTGGACAAATCCCCCCCCCACATCCTCATCCTTAGGAAAATCATTCCCCTTTCGATTTAGTTGCCACGATCGTAGCTGGTCGGGTTCATTTAATTAATTATAGATGCATATTTACATGATTACCAATATAATATATGCCGCATGCCCTGACATACCGTCAGTGACAAATTTAAATCCCAAAACATAGCATGACTGATCAATAGTGGGGCCTTGGCATTTAGCTCCACACCATGATCATTTACAATTTATACATCATATACATCTAATGTAACGGGGTCAAAACTGGGACATTACATTCCCCTCCCCCTTCAATAGCACTGTCCTCAGTGCTTTACAAATTTGAACAAAATGCTACACTGGTATCGCCTCAGTGTTCTGCAGAATTGAACAAAAATGGATGTGCCAATCGCATGGCATCCTCCAGCTCCCTTGTAGCCTCTTCAGGTCCGAAGTGCTCCCATTGCACCTTTACCTGCCCTATGGCTCAGTTCTGGAGCATTGTGACCTTCCTGTCGAGGATGCGCATTGGCTCGATTCGGAACTCTCCCTCGGGTTCCACCTAAATCACATCCCAATTTATCACATGGTTAGGATCATGTACATATCTTTTAAGCAAAGAAACATGAAACACATTATGAGCTCTAGTGCTAGCAGGCAATGCAAGTCTATATGCAACTGGCCCTATTCTTTCAAGCACTTCAAATGGCCCACAGTATCTAGGTGACAACTTGGCACAACTTCCAAGTTTCAAGGAACTCTTCCTTGCCCTCACTCTAAGGTAAACATGATCCCCAACACTGAACTCCCTGTTCACCCTATGCTTATCTGCATAGCTTTTCTGTCGGTCATGTGCTGCTTTCAGCTTTTGCCTGATCTTTATAACCTCTTGCTCCATTTCCTTGAGCAATTCCGGTCCAAGCACAATCCTGTTCACTGGATTATCCCAAGTCACTGGTGTCCTACACCTTCTTCCATACAAAGCTTCATACGGACTCATCCCCAAGGATGCCTGATGCCCATTGTTATAAGCGAACTCTACCAAGTGTAAGTAATCTTCCCACTTGGTTGGTTTGTCCATTACGTACATGCGAAGCATATCTTCAAGCACCTGATTAACTCTCTCGGTCTGACCATCTGTCTGAGGATGGTATGCAGTGCTGAAGTTTAGCTTTGTACCCAAATCTGCAAACAACCCCTTCCAAAAGTTGGAAGTGAACTTGACATCTCTGTCAGATACTATTGCCTTCGGCAATCCATGCAATTTGAATATCTCCTTCATGAAGATCTTGGCAATGTCACTAGCCTCATACGTAGACTTAACTGGTATAAAATGTGCTGCCTTAGTCAACTTGTCTACCACAACCATGATGGAATCATGTTGTCTCCAAGTCATCGGAAATCCTGTAATAAAATCCATGGAAATAACTTCCCATTTCCATTCTAAAACTGGCAAAGGCTGCAACAAATCTGCAGGATGTTGATGCTCAACCTTTACCTGTTGACATTTCATACATCTTGAAATGTACTCAGCCATATCCTTTTTCATTCCTGGCCAAAAGTACTGCTTTCTTGCTGTAGCAATTGTCTTTTGATATCCTGGGTGACCAGAATACAGAGCTTGATGGATTTCATCCATAACAACTCTCCTCAAATCTGCTACATCTGGAATATAAATCCTACCTTTAAAAGTGAGAAGCCCATCTCCTTCCAATTTATATTCCTCATACCTCTTCTCAAGACTTTGCTGCTGCAATTTGTCTTTTACCTGCTCATACAATTCATCTCCAGCAGCATGACTAACAATCTGCTGCCTCAAATCTGATTGGCAATTACTAAGAGATGCCACATGCATTTCTTGCACCTTCCTGTTGAGTGCATCAGCTACCTTATTTTCCTTTCCTTTTATGTTCTTGATTTCAAAATCAAATTCACATAGAAACTCCAGCCATCTTGCTTTCTTAGCATTCAGAGTAGGATGATCAAATAAATACTTCAAACCACAATGGTGTGTTCTGAGCTCAAATCTCCTACCCATCAAGTAATGTCTCCACATCTTGAGAGCATGCACTATGGCTGCAAGCTCTAGATCATGAGTGGCATAGTTCTTTTCATGTTCCTTTAACTTTCTTGACTCGTAACATATCACGTGGTTGTCCTGCATAAGGACTCCTTCAAGCCCTTGTCCGCATGCATCAGTACATACCACAAAATATTTTTCTGGATCTGCAACCTTCAATACTGGTGCGCTGGTGAGAAGACTCTTCAACTGCTGGAAGCTTTCTTCACACTTCGATGTCCATTCAAACTTCATCCCCTTCTTTTGCAAAGAAGTGATGGCATGTGCAACTCTAGAGAATCCCTCAATGAATCTCCTATAGTATCCTGCAAGTCCCATGAAAGATCTTACATCTGTCACATTTCTTGGAGTAGGCCAATTCATAATGGCTTCAATCTTTTCAGGGTCCACAGATATACCCTCTTCTGAGATAATGTGTCCCAAATACTGAATTCTATCTCGATAGAAGTCACACTTGCTCAGTTTTGCATACAACTGATGCTCCCTAAGCAATTTTAATGTCAATCTCAAATGCTCTTCATGCTCTTCCTCATTCTTAGAATTAACAAGAATGTCATCAAGGAAAACAAGAACAAACTTGTCCAAATATCTGCTAAAGACACTATTCATAAGGCACATAAATGTAGCTGGTGCATTTGTGAGGCCAAATGGCACCACTACAAACTCATAATGCCCATACCTCGTCCTGAAGGCTGTCTTATGAATGTCTTCATCCTTGATTCTCACCTGATGGTAACCAGACCTCAAGTCAATCTTGGAAAATACCTTTGCTCCTCTCATTTGATCAAAGAGGTCATCAATCCTAGGCAAAGGATATTTATTCTTCACAGTACCCTTGTTCAACTGCCTGTAATCAATGCATAACCTGAGCGTACCATCTTTCTTCTTTACAAACAGAACTGGTGCTCCCCAAGGAGACACACTCAGTCGGATATACTTCTTTTCCAGCAACTCTTGCAGTTGCATTTTCAATTCTAGCATTTCTGGTGTACTCATCCTGTAGGGTGCTTTGGACATCGGTGCTGCTCCTGGCACAAGTTCAATTGTGAAGTCAATGTCCCTCTTTGGAGGAAGCCCTGGAATCTCATCAGGAAACACATCCATGAATTCCTGTAACACCCGATAGTCCTCCAACCTAGGAGTTTCATCTCTTGTTTCCTCCAAAATCTGCGCTGCATACAGCTGGCAACCCTTCCTACAGAACTTCTTTAACTGCATTGCTGAAACCTGCCTTACTGAAATCACCTTTGGAATACCTTTCACAACTACTAGGTTTCCTTCTTCATCCATGCATTCAAAAGTCTTATTGTAGAAATCAAGCTTCACCCTGTGAGCTTCTAACCAATCCATTCCAATGAGAACATCGTAGGAACCAAGCGGTATAACATTCAAATATACACACGTGACCAATCCATTCATGACCAATGGACATTTCTCTACCACTTCACTGACCTTTATCTTAGTTCCAGTGGCTAGCTGAACTAACCAAGACTTCCTATGCCTTACTCTCTTAAAAGCACACATCTCCACTACTCTAGGAGTGATGTAACTATGCGTAGAACTAGGGTCAATCAAAATAGAAACAGATTGCTCAGCAATATTACCTGCTACTTCAACTACAGCTGATTGGTGATCTGCCTGGCGGTCCTCCAGTGTTGCATAGATTTTAGGGACTACCCTTGCTACTTGACCCACTGTTTCTGCTTCTTGAACATTATAAGCTGGTCTTGCACTCTCATTCTCGAGTGGACAATTTCTGCGCATGTGGGGTCCTCCACATTTCCAACATTGAAGTGGCCCTCTATTCTGTTGTGGATCCTTAGGCTTTTCTTCGGTCGCTCCAACTGGCTTACTCGCAGCTTGAGATGGCTGCTTCTGCTGATTCTTGAAGTTAGAAGGTTTGAAACCTTTCTTCCTTTGGTCAAAATTTTCATTCTTCTTGTCCTTCCATGCCTTATGGTAATCCGGCTTATTTTTTCTTTGCTCATAGCAATACTTAGCTTTCCTTATTACTTCTTCAAGGGTTCTAGGTTCATACAACTCAATCCTATCTTTGTAAGACTGAGGTAATCCACTCAGAAAATGCTGGACCTTTACTTTTTCATCTCTGATGTATCGGACATACCTCAACAGCTCCAAAAAATTATTAGCATACTCTTCCATGGTTTGTTGTCCCAATATCAACTCATGGAACTCCTTAATCTTGTCATCATAATACCTATCAGAGAGGTATTTCTGCCTGAAATACTTCTTGAACTGTTTCCACTTCAGTCTCCTTTCACTGATCCTCTTTACCTACTTGAAGTGTTCCCACCAAATGGATGCCCTTCCATTCAGATTGAATATGGAAACTCTTGCCTTCATGTTTCCTGAATAATCATGCACTTGAAAGTACTTCTTTATGCCAAGAAGCCAAGCTTCAGCCTCCTGTCCGATCTTTACCTCACCGTCAAACGTAGGAGGTTTAACTTTCTTAAATTCATCTCGAGAGCGATCCCTATGGTGTCTCTTTCTTTTTCTTTTATGAGAAGAAGAACTGGAATCCCCACTGGATTCGTCAGAATCAGATGTTCCACTAGAAGTTCTTCTCCTTCTCCTAGTACTGCTCTTACTTCCTTTTGGTCTCGCTGTACCTCGTCAAGAGTCTACCTTTCTCTGCAAGTCTATCAAACTCTGCAACATGGAAGCATTCAACTGATCCTGCTCTTCCTGGGCTTTAATCAAGCTTCTCATGGTAGCTGCAACATCTGATGGGGTCTCTTGGAATATCCTTCCATTAGACTCAATGTCATCATTTCTATTGCGTTCATTTTCTCCCATGGCATCTGGTGCATACTCATAAGAATCCCGAGCATCATACCCATCATGGGTTCTCATAACTGAACCACCACTTTCTTACCAAATTGCACTACCTGGAATACTTCTCTTGAAGGTGACTATGACTCTGCAAACGTGTTAATAACACAAACGTTAGATGCATAGAATATAAATCAGAATCACTTACCGTCCCTGGTGCTGATTATGAAAATAACAAATTTTCCCAACATAGAATTTTCTTCCTCAAGGAATAACTGTCTGAAGGGGACGACGGGGGTCAAGGGGGCTTGCTCCCTTGTGCGCCACTGCAGGGCAGGTCGAGGGCAGTGCCCTCGTTTTTTTTTTTTTTTTGGTAAAACATTGGTTTTCGCGCAATTTGGCGCATTAGATCGCTGCCAATTTCTCTTTTTCAACCCTGAAAATTCCCCTGAAAAACAGCTGAAAAATCCCTCTGAAAACAGCTGAAATTGGCTGAGAAATCTCATGGAAAACTCAAAATTCTCCTTTCCTTCACATCGGAAGTCGGATGTCTTTCCACATCGGAAGTCGGATGACTTTCCACATCGGAAGTCGGATGACTTTCCACATCGAAAGTCGGATGAATTTTTCTTCCACAACGACGGACTGGAACTGCTTTCTCTTCCGCAAAATCAACTCCTCTTCCATTCTTTCTTGCGCCGAATCGGCTCCTCTTTCCATTCTTTCTTCCGCCGAATCGGCTCCCGGAACACTTTCTCTTCCAATTTGGCACTTGAACGTCGGATGTTGGTGGACTTTCACATCGAAATCCAAATGGCTTTGACTTCCGAAACGGCGGTTCGCCAAACCTTAACTTCTTCTGAATCAGCGCTTAGAACAACTTTAACGTCAGGCGTCAGCTGACTTTTGGATCGGAAGTCTTAATGCTTCTGCTTCCGCAACGGCGGCTCACAAAAGTTCGAATCCTTCCGATGTCCGCTCTTACTTGGAGAAATTTCAACGTCGGACGTCGGCAGACTTTCAAATCGGAAGCCAAATGGATTTGAATTCCGCAACGATGGACTGACGGACCACTTTCCCTTCCGACTGGCGGAAGTTCTCTTCGCGAATCCTTCCGTAACGGCGGACGAGAGATCACTCCCGCTTCTGATTTCCCAACACTTGGACAAATTTTCAAAATTTGTCTTCCTTCGACTGCGTCGGCTGTCGGCGGTCTTTCATGTCGGATGCGGAATTGCTTCATCGTCCGCAACGGCGGATGGGGAAAAGTTTAAACCTTCCGCTACAGCGGAAGTTAATTCCGCCAATCCTTCCGACTGTTCAAACACTTAGGCGATTTTTGAAACTTGCTGCTGCTTTGCTAAATAGAGAAGGTAATTCTACCTTCTGTCATTGCATCTTCTTGGCCCATAGAGGCCCATTGCTGCAACCGAAAGCTTTGATACCATGCTGTCACATCCCCATGCCTCCGACCGGCAAAGAGGACGCGACTCCAAGCTTAATCCGACGGGGCTAAGAGCCCATGAACATGAAAATTTACAAAAATTGCAGAAACAGAGTGCTTAAACAAATTTGAACTAAAATATACACACATGATTATTCATCATGCACAGATGCAATTTAACCCTCATACACAGCGGAAACCAACATCATTCAAACAAGCATTCTTTCAACATGTTCATTTCATTTTCATTAGCAGAAATTAAGATTTCAGAAGTAAAATGGGTAACATCACTTATCTTATGATGAACTCGATCAGCAACCAGCTACGTCGCTGCAACGTTCCACCCAACCATAGGCCAGCGTGCTCCTTAATCTCTCAGCAGCGCTGCCACCCCCGAGCTGGGCATGATTCTCCAAGGAATAAGGGAACTAGCAGGCTTACACATAGCCGGGAATATACAAAACACAGCCAAGCCAACACAGTTGGGTTTATCAGGCCATTAAGGAGTTGGAGAAGGCAGATTGCTAAGTTGGTGAGCTCATTACAGAACCAAGGACACCTACACTAGAACTAGCCTGACCTCTAAGGCACCCATCCACACCCAACACAAGGAATCAGTACCTTCTCTGCTACACAGTCCCTCAGGCCCTGCATTCCCTTCCAGTGCTATTCAGGGGTGGTGGAGAAGAAGGCCATCCCTCTAGCTCTGTCTGTGTGGTTCCAGCCACCAGGTTTATCAAGCAAAACTAAGCCAACATCCCTGCTCCTCTCATAGTCCGAAGACCAACCATTGGACGTATGTAATCAAGTCAGCTGTCACAGTATAAATAGAGAAAATGAATTCTGAGTCATGATTGGCCCTATCGTGGCCAAAATGACTCTCAGGCGAATTTACAATAGCCCCCAGCATGCAAGGAAGACCACAAAAACCACAACCAGCAACGTGGAAAAACACAGCCTGTCCTGGGCAATGAAATCACCAAGAAAACATACACAGACCGAGTTGGGGAAGAAATTACAGTCTCCCAGCCTGTGGGTGAGCGTGAGCAACAATGCAGAACTCACAATCAACCCGCGAGGAAAGGATACGACCACACTATGCACAGAACCGCAGAAGAAAACCACGTGGGTAAAACCCAGGAAATTCCTGTGCATGGGGGGAACAATCAGACCCCGTGAGGAAAATGAACAGACAATGGAGGCCCTGTGTGAGGAATAACAAATCCGTTTTTGTCCGTGGATGCACAAGCAACAAGAAGGATGCGAATTTGCAGTTCGTGGGTGTTCAGCAACTCGTGGAGAGGAACCAGAATGTCTGCGTGAGTGAAGAGTGTGTTTTTCTCTCCATTCAGAAGTCAACTACTGTGGTGGAGTGTGCGTGAGGGTGAGGACTGACAGTCCTGCCACCCCCACTCCCAAAGCAATTAACTGCCTCAACCACCAGCAGTAATTCTTCAATGAGAGTGGTTGGGATAAAAACAAGGTAAGAAGACACATGGGTATTTTCCCTCATTGGCCAAAGTTGGACAAATCCCCCCCACATCCTCATCCTTAGGAAAATCATGCCCCTTTCGATTTAGTTTCCGCGATCGTAGCTGGTCGGGTTCATTTAATTAATTATAGATGCATATTTACATGATGACCAATATAATATATGCTGCATGCCCCGACATACCGTCAGTGACAAATTTAAATCCCAAAACATAGCATGACCGATCAATAGTGGGGCCTTGGCCTTTAGCTCCACACCATTATCATTTACAATTTATACATCATATACATCTAATGTAACGGGGTCAAAACCAGGACATTACAGTTGCGGATGAGACTTATGTCCCAATCTGGATGTTATTAAGTAAATTAGGTTATTAAGTATGATTCCTAGTCATTTGTACAAGATTGCAATGTAATGTAATTGTAGTTTTAATGTGATTGTAATTATAATTGTGATGTAATTATCATCATTATTGACATGGTCTATGCATTTCTTTGAGAACATTGTTAAATCATCCATGCATATTAATGTGCTTCTATGAGATTGTATTGTGAAGTAGAATCCAATAGAGCGTCAACCTTGGTCTTCATGATATGGATGTTGTATGAAAGAGTTGTGTCATCTCCTTCTCTTCCTTATGATGAAGGTTACTTAGATTCACCTCCTTCTGCATTGGAATACAACAAATAGGCTTATATACATGTCTAATATTATATCTACCTCTTTGCTTAAATATGTTATGTAATGTAATTTGTAAAATTGTAATTTGAGCACTGTGAAAATGTTCATATACATGTGAATATGAAATCAAAATTGTACATGTTTAAAATTAAAATTGTAATTGTTTAATGTAATTAGAGATCATCATTATTATTTAATGTAACATGCAAAATTGTAATTTGAACACTATGAAAATGTTCATATACATGACTATGAAATTAAATCAATATTAAATTGTAATGTAATTGTAAAATTGTAATGTAGTGTAATGATGTAATTATTGTAATGTAATGTAATAATGTGATGATTGTAATTTAATGTAATTGCAAAACTGTAATTGTAATTGCAATGCGATCTTGTAATTGTAATTTTAATGTAATTATCATCATTATCATAGTGTAATGTAAAATTGTGATTTGAACAATATGAAAATGTTCATATACATGAATATGAAATTAAATCAATATTAAAATCATAATGTAATTGTAAAATTGTAATGTAATGTAATGCTGTAATTATTGTAATGTAATGTACAATTGTAAATGTAATGTAATAATGTAATGGTTGTAATTTAATGTAATTGTAAAATTGTAATTGTAATGTGATCTTGTAATTGTAATTGTAATGTAATTATCATCATTATCATAGTGTAATGTAAAATTATAATTTGAACACTACGAAAAATGTTCATATACATGAATATGAAATTAAATCAATATTAAAATTGTAATGTAATCCTAAAATTGTAATGTAATGTAATGATGTAATTATTGTAATGTAATGTAATTGTAACGTAATTATCATCATTATCATAGTGTAATGTAAAATTGTAATTTGAACACTATGAAAATGTTCATATACATTAGTATGAAATTAAAATTGAATATTAAAATTAATGATGACCAGTGCAATCAACTCTCATTGAGAACAATCTTCGTAATTTTTTACATAAAAATTATATATATGTGAGTCTATATTATGCAATATGAAATTATAAAATTATATGAATATGTAAATTTACTAAATTATACAATTTAATTACAATTATAAATACATATATATTCATACATGCACATACAATGTACATACACCTTTATGAATTAATTACAAAATTATAATAAATTCTAAACTTGATTCAACACATGTACATGTGTATATATATATATATATATTATGAACTAGAGTTAACTATGAAATTAAATATATATATATGCAATTTATAAAATTATATGAATATGAAATTATACAATTTACATACAATTATGAATACATATATATGAATTCAAACATGCACATACAATTTATACAAGTTTATGAATTATTTACAAAATTATATTTACATTCTAAACAATTTAACACACACACACACACACACACACACATATATTATGAACTAGAACACTATGAAATTAAATATATTATGTAATATGAAATTATAACACACACACACACACACATATATACATAAATTATGAACTAGAACACTGAAATTAAATATATTATGTAATATAAAATGATAGGAAAATATGAATGAAATTATATGAACTATATCACTGGGAAAAAAAAATTATAGTTATGAATATGAAATTGCATAACTTTTAAATTAAATACCAATATTGTTAGCAATGGTATTTGATTCTCTCGTCATAGCTTGATTTGCAACTTCTTCTCCTCTCAAGATTGCTCTTTTTTTCCTCTATCTTTCTCTCTTATTTCTTCGGTGTTGATTTGATTCATACTAGATATTTTACTTCGACGCGTTTTGTTTTCCATTGTGATCAAAATCAACAATCCAAATTCACACCTACAACAATATGTAAACACAATACATGTTGTAATCTCACAGATCACATAAAGTTACCAATAATACAGACTAAAACATACATACGTAACATAGACAAGAGACAAGAACATATAGATAGAATAACAGATTATATTCGCATAAGAGGGTCCATACAATACAGAGAACTGAATCGAGTTCTCATCTGGCTCAACAGCCTAATATATATGATTACAAAATAGTTACAAAAATAACTACCTGTTGGTTTGGTGAACCAACACAACTTTTAGGTGGCCGACTTAATCTCTAGTTAGTCGGCTAACCGACTTAGTCAGTTGATTGACTAAGTAAGCTATCATTCAAGTTGGCATACCGACTTGCTCCTCCAACATCTCCCCCGCGAACAAAACGTTTCTTCATCCCGAAGAAACAGGGAGGTACAAAAATTTCCAAGTAGTCATTATTTTGTGCTTGATCTTCATGGGTTGTGAAGTCTAATAGTCGGTATTTTCTGTACGTAGACTTTGACAATTGCTAGAGATGTCACTGCTAGGTGATGTTGGAAATCCGTCCAACTCTGCAATATTTTATGTATGTCGATGGTGAGTGTAGTCAAACTTGATAAAATTGACATTTTCTCTAGAATGGAGATTTCAACTATTCTCTCCATGTCGAGACCCATAAACTGGTCCTTTTCTTTTGCTGTCTCTTTGATTCATCTCATCTACGGGAAAATGATGTATACTTTTTCCAAGTTGGGAATGGCTTGATGCACCCACTGATGTGCTTCTCGCTTAAGCTTCTGGAGTTTAGCTGTCTCAAGCACTATTTGTTCCTCAATTATGCTTCTGAGTGCTTCGTCAGTGGTTTTCCTCTTCTCAAGCACTTGGATTTCTTGTCGTGTCTGTCTGGTGTGCTGATAGACTTGTCCATAGTAAGCAGGCTAGTCTCTCAGTACTTCTTCGGTGATTATAGACTCCTCCATGTGATATTGCAACACTTTGTAGGCTTCGAAAAAGGTTGTGTGCTGCGCCATCAATAGTCGGACAGTTTCTTCTTTCTGCTCTTCTTTTGTTTCTTGAATCTGTTCTTGGAGTGCCGACACCACACTTTCAAATAGTTGATAAGCTCTTTCTAGCGGTTTGTCGGTGTCAACCTCTATTGGTCTTGGTATGACAGACTGGACCAGGTCCCTGCACTTGTTAAGGAACTTAACTTGTTCTTTTTCCTTGTTGTCTAGTTCCTTACGTCTATGCTGGTTCCTTGTCTTTGCTTCGACTGCTAGTGTTCCGGTAGTTGTTCTAGCTCTGGATCTCTCAGTTTGGTTGCATCGACCCCAGTGGTCGACCCAACTAGATTGATTTGGACCATTGCTAGCTATCCATGATGGTCCTTCTTCTTTTTCTTATTTTTGTGCTTCTCTACTTTGGCTTGTTTCAACATCTGTGTACCTACAAAAGTCGAGTCGAGATTTTATGTTTGCTATGCAGCAGTGGTTGATGGTATTTATATTTGGGGCGGTGGGATGACTATTGCCTCTGGTTGTTCGGATGCAGGTGGTCAAGAAGTGGATGTAGTTGGTACTGATGGTTGTGGTGGGGTTGGTTCTGGTGCAGCTGGTTAGATTAGGCATTCTGAGTCGGGGGGTGGTAGTGGTGGTGGTGATGGGGTTGGTGAATGGTCGGGTGTGATTGGGTTGGCGGAAATGTGGTCGAGTGGTGGATTGTCGGTCTGAGGGGGCAAGTCAAAGTCGGAGAATAGTTGGTTTATTTATTTGTTTATGTCCTCGACATTTTCTTCTTCCTCACCTCCGGTCGGTTCAGAGGATGGTAGGTAGGGTTCTAGTACAGTTGGAATGATAGTCGAGGTCCGATGTGTGACAACTTTGACTTCTTTGTCAGGATTTCTCTTGAAGGTCGAAGTGATAGTTGCAAAGGTTCTTGGCCTCTGGAGTTCGTGGCTAGGTTGGTATCCACCAACTTCGAAGAGAGGTGGTTTTATGGAGAGCTTCTGCACCTTAGTGAATATCTCAGGCAATTTTTCTATGTAAGCATAGAGGTCGCTGTCTCTGTCGAACTTTTCTTTCATAGATTCCAACATAGCACTTTTGCACAAGTCGAGTGGGCTTACTGAAAGCTGTTCTGGTACTAACTCCTTGGTTACTTTTGTTAGGGATGGAGGTGGAAGCGTAGACACAAGATCTACGACATTTTCTGGCGTCGTCGTGTGTGTGATCTTGGCCTTCTTTGGTTGACCTTGTAGTGCTCCTTCCTCGACAAATCTCTAGAATTGCGTTTCCACCGGCACTTTATTTGCTGAGGCATCCTCTATTATGTCGATGCCAGTGGCTGCCAGTTATTCTTCATCGTCCGATGACTCTGCAATGATAAGCTTGCACTTACCTTTTCCTTGTTGTTGTTGTTGTGTTCTTTTCCTCTTTCTTGCAGCTGCTATCTCTTTCGACAATTTTCTTATAATTTCCTTAGTGATAGCATATTCTGGGTTTTCAGCTTCTATCTCTTTCCTTAGCTGCTAGGTTGGGATGAGACTTTCTTCAGCCAGGTTGGTTACCTGCTGCTATGCTCGTGTTTCTTCTGCCAATTCTTCTACCCTCTGTGCCGTCGGAGGTTTGATGATGATTTGTAGTCGACCAGTGGTTTCGACCGGTGTCTCCTCCGACACAAAAGTACTAATATAGAGGTTGAGCTCATAATCCTCTTCCTTCTCTTAGTATGTTAACGGCTCCTCGATCGAGAAGTCGATTTCCTTTGCCTTCGCTAGTATTGGTACTTTTGTACCAGCTTGTCGAGACAACTCTCGAAATATCTATTCAACCAATGGGTAATAGTTGAGGGCCTTTGCATTTGATTTGGCGCCCTACATGTACCATACCATTGTATGGTAGATCTCTAACTGAATGTGGGACATTTTGGGTAGACTTCATCGGATGTTTTGAGGCACCCTCCATCTGGTCGTGCGGACCTTTAGCTGCTGGAGCCAGTTTTCCAACAACACTTTTTTGTTTGCAAGTTCTCTCATTGTTCCTTTCTGGGAGAAGGGTTTGAATCTCCACATATGGAATTTTTTCGGTTCTTGAAAAGTTTTATTTCCTTCAGGGAAAATATAGAACATTAATATCCATAAGACAAGGGACGGAAACCTGATAATTCCTCTCGTCTCTTGGCATTTTTCACAGATGGTTTTAATCATGTTAGCGAAATATTCGACCCATCTATATATATTTCCATTAGTTGCAATGCTATCGACTGCTTCTAACATATCTAGTTTGAGGTCGCTTCCACGACCTGCCATGGTGAGTGTTATAGATATTATTTTGGCCACAATAAGTGGCGTTTGGGCTGTGATTTGACTAATCATTAACCCTTTTGAGTTTTTGCCTGATGATGACCCTGTTAGTTCTTCGACCAGTCCTTCTTTTATACCGACTGGTACTGGGTCTCCTTTGTTTGATAACTCTGTTAGCTTGAAAATGACTTCTCCCGAGATGTCGACTGGTTGGTCGAAGTAAAATCGGCCGTTGTGGTACAGGCTGATGACAAACTTGACTACTGTTTTTTTTGTGCCACCGAAGCTGGCCATGAGTGGTGCGTTGGCATAATTGACAATGGAACTGTGTTGTATTTTCTTTGCAGCTGGAGTAGGCTTCTTGTTGACGTAATCCCACTATTTTATCTCGGCCCATAGTTTTTACCATGAGCCCTCCTGTACCTTAGCATTCTTAATGTTATTTAGTCTCCTGACTAATGGTGTTTCTGTAGTCTGTAACTCTTTGGCCTTGGCTGTGGCTCTGGTCAGTTTTGGTGCCATCTTGTCGGTTTGGTGGTCGGTTTCACTAAGGGGATTTTCCTTTTCAGTCATCTGGTTGCTCTAATGCTCTCTCTGTTTGAATTGCGGTGAGTTATCCTTTAGTGGGTCAGTATTTATAAGGGATGCATTGGATGTTCTTGTTGGGAGGTGTATTAATGGCAAACGTGATGTTCTAGCTGGAACACTTGAGTGTGCGTTAATGGTGAATTGGTTTCGACGCTTGAGGTCATGAATGCACGATGGGACTATTGAGGTCGTCGATCGATGTCGGTTATGAAAATGGTTGATGGCGTTATGTCGATGGGCATGATGTCGGTTGTCGAAGTAGTGATTTCTTGTCATAATTTTGTGTGTGTATGGTATTATTTTGTTTTTTAGATTTTTAGATTTTTATAGATTTTGTTTAATCGTTATGGTCGTTATATGTTGTTTTTTTTTATAGTTTCTGTAACGTTTTAGTCGGGCTCCATTAACAAGTTTCTGAAATACTATGCCTTGTAACGTCCTTAGTCGGACTAATCCATTGGTATGTATCTCTTCGACAACATAGAGTCCCATCCATTATGTATGTAACTTTTTAGGTTTTCCTTTTACCTGACTATTGTATAGTAAAGCAAGGTCTTCTACCGACAAGTTTTTGTTTTTGATGTTTCTGTCGTGCCATGCCTTTTGTTGTTGTTTCTAGATTTCTTGATGTTGTATCGCAATGAGTCGGTGTTCTTAAAGTTTACTTAGTTGTAATAGTCGATCCTTTCTTCCTTGTTCGACATCGACATGTAAAATTTCTGTAATAATAGGTGTCTGTTGTTGGAAGTGTAGTGGAATTACTGCTTCTTGTCCATAAACTAGTCAAAAGGGTGTTTGGTCTCTTAATCGTTTGTATTATGTTCTATATGCTCGTAGTACTGCAGGTATCTTCTCATCCCAGTCTTCTTTATCAGCATTACATATTTTGGTTAGTCCTTTTGTTAATGTTTTATTAAATGCTTCAATTGCTCCATTCGACTGAGGATGGTATGCTGTACTTCGACGATGGTCGATTTGGAATTGTTCGGTTAGGGTTTTGATAGTTCTATTAATAAAGTGTGTTTCCTAGTTGATAATTATGGTTAATGGACATCCAAATATGGTGATGATATTCTCATAGATAAACTTAGCAGCTATCTCACTGGAACATGTGTCGACTGGTGCTGCCTCTGCCCATTTGGTGACATATTCGACTGTAGTTATTATGTACCTTGCACCTGTTCTTTTTGCTGGTATAGAAAATGGTCCAATGAAGTCTATGCCCAAATTTAAAATTTCAAACTTGGGTTTACTAATATCAAAGGCATTTCTGTGCTAGGCAGGGGTCGACCTAGTCGTTGACATCTGTCACATTTGCTTACAAAATTTTTGCAATCTTTATGAAGTGTCGTCCACCATAACCTTGATTGTTGGATTTTCTTTGCAGCTGTATCTACTTGGAAATGTTCTCCTGCAGGTCTGTAATGTGCTTCATGCATAATGTTGTCTCTTTCATGTTTTAGTACACACTTTCCTGAGGATGTCATCTAATCCCATTTTGTATAGGAATCCATTTATAAGACTATAAGGTGCAGCTTTCATGGCTAAGATTTGTTTCTTTTTTGTATTCATGCCTTCTGGTGCTTGTCCATCTTCTAAAAATTGAGCTATTTCCTTTAACTTTGTTGGGAATGCTTCTATCTGAAATATATGTGCATTTGGTAAGTCGTCTTCGACTCTTGTCGGTTCCTCTCCTGTGTCGATTCGGGATAAGTGTTTGGGACCGACATTTAACTTACTTGGTCTGACAATGACTTCAAATTCAAATTCTTGGAATAGAAGTAGCCATCGACAAATTCTTCCATGGTGTAGAGGCTTATTCACAAGGTATTTTAATGCTTGATGATCAGTGTAAAAGATAAATGGATTAGTTAGGATATAATGTCGATATTTTTGTAGTGCAAAGACCATTCTTAATGCTTCTCTTTCTGTTGTTGAATAATTTCTTTAAGCTTTGTTTAGTTTTCTTCTACTGTAAACTATAGGATAATCCATTCCATCATCTCTTGGATGAGTTAGGATTGCTCCTATTGCTAGACCTGATGCGTCGATGTGGACATGGAATTTAGTCGACCAGTTTAGAAACCTTAGGATTGGTGCTTCGACTAGTTTTTTTTCTTCAGTTTTTCAAATGATATATGGCACTCTTCTATCAAGTCGAACTCTTTATCTTCCCTTAATAGTTCTTCTAGTGCATAGGTCATATCTGAGTAGTATCTTATGAATTTTCTATAATATCCTGTATGACCTAGTAACACTCTAACTTGTTTTGAGTTCACTAGTGGTTTTAAGTCGAGGATAATTTTTATTTTTGCAAAATCTACCTTAATACCTTCCTTACAGACAATGTGTCCTAACAATATCCCTATGGGGGTCACAAATATGCATTTCTTGATGTTCAGTGATAGCTGAATTTGTCGGCATCTTTCCAACATGAGTCTTAGCCATTTGCAATGATCCTTTAACATGGAGTATATGGTCCATTCATCAAAGTATACTGCCATGGTTTTGTAAATATATTCTTGAAATGTTTTGACAACAATTCTAGAAAATACTGCAGGTGCATTCTTTAATCCAAAAGGCATAACCTTATAAGCAAATGAGCCAAATTCACATACAAAGGTTGTCTTTTTCTGATCTTCTTTAGCTATTGGCACTTGGTTATAACCTAAGAATCCATCTGTAAATGAGTAGCATTCATGTCCTGTAACTTCATTTAAGATTTCATCTGAGTAAGGGGATGGAAATGGGTATGTTAGGGTCATTTTATTTAGCTCCCTAAAATCGACACAAATACTTAGTTTGGTCGAATCATGTTTCTTAGGTTGAACAACCATTAGACTTGCCCATTCTGATTGGTCAATAGGGTAGATGATGCCTGCTGCAAGCATGTTATCAATTTCCTTTCTGACTATCTTTTTGTATTTATGAGCTAGCTTATATGGTCTTTTCTTCACAGGTTGAACATCAGGTTTAGTGTCAATTTTCATTTCACCCATTTCGTGGACTAAACCTTTGAGATCTCTATAATCTTGGGAAAATACATCCTGGAACTCTTTTAAGAGGTTCACTATTTCTGTTGTCTGCTCATCACTCCAGTAGTCTCCAATCTTTGCCATTTTTGGTCGGTCATCATTTGGGATGTCGAACTCTCTAGTTTTGACTTTAGCATCTAGCCATTCGAGTGCCTTGGCTTCATTGATTGGTCGACTTCCTTCTTTAAACTGGGAGAATGTGGCAAGGAAGTCAGCTGCAGTCATCTGGTCGGCTTCCTTCTTGTCGGTCGTTTCAATTTTAAGCACTGTGCGAATAGGTTTGGTCGTTTCAACATGGTTTGATTTCCATCTAACGCTTTTCCCTTCTGTATTTTCATTTTCTAACTGTAGTCTTGTCGAGTGTGGTATTTTCCCGGTTTGTATATTGTTACAGTTCATTGTCTATTGGTTGTCTTGTAAGGGTTTGTTTTCTATTGGCTGTATAAATTCTTGAATCTGCTTTGCTGTTTCGACCAAATTCTTATTTTGTGGTATAAAGTTGAAATCTTTGATAAAATTTTCTTTGAGTTCATGCCATAGAAATGTTTCACCTTGGGCTTCTTCCATCTTATACCATTTGTTTGGTAAGTTGGCAAGAGTTGATGGAACAGGTGTGGCCATGCTCGTTCATCTTTGTATCCGAGTCTTCTCCATTCTTTTTCACATGTCTTAATATGGTCTTCTGGATTCTATCCTTGAATGAATATAGGTATTTGAGCTTGTTTGGTTAGATTCTTTCCTCCAAACCTTTCTACAAAGTAAGTTGAAGCTGATGTCCAGGTCTGCAGTTTTATCTGATGGGTATCCCACCATCTAGCAGCTTGTTCTGTAAAAGTTTCTACTAAACTTTGTAGTCGACCATGTTCACCAATAGTTTTGGACACTTGTTCTATGTGCATTATTGGTGATTCTCTCTCCTTATATCTTGGTATTTGTGTATTATTTATATTTGTAGGTTTTAGCGTAGGGTATTCCCTAATTTTTTTCTCAAATATTTTTGGGACAATGGACACTATGAAGCACTGTTGGGTGGGCTTTTCTTGTACTTTTTGGATAGACCAGCACCATCTTGCTTGTGTTTCGTAGTTCTTGAATTCCCAATCATATAATTTTGTGTCTGACTTATAACCAACTGAGTCTTGATTACCTAAGTAAAGTTCACCATATGTGTTAGGTTTTGTGTAATCTTCGTTATTCTGTATCTAATAAAGCTGTCGGATATCCACTTATTCATCGATAGGTTATGTCCAAAGTTCTCCTTGGGATGGATGAATAGGTACAATGAATTTTTGTCCGTTTCCTTTTAATTTTATTCTCTCTTTGTCTAGGGATATCGACGCTTTCATCTTTCTACCCCACGACCTACTAACGCTGGGAAGGAGCTGGATCCTTCCTCAGGTTCAATGATTTCGAAGTTGACTTTGGTCGAGATTCCTTTTATCATTGTATCAACATTTTTCCAGACTACGATAGGTTCAATTAGGCCTTGGTCGGCTAGTATAAGGTATATAACTGACTCATATAGTCGAGGTCTTCCCCGTTGTTCCCAAGTGTCATGAGTCATGATGTTTACTTGTGATCCAAATCCGAGCACAACTTGTCGGACGTGGTATCCTTCAATTTCCAGGTCGACAAGTGGGTCGGCATCACTTTTATCTTTTTTATTTAAACTGCAGATATTCTTTGTTTGTTTTTTGGTGTTGTTATGTTTGATTTCATATAGCAAGTTGATGAACTAAGATACTAATTTATCTTTCTGTACGAGCTGTATTAGTTCTTTTATTGTGTTATGTCGATTGTCATTAGCCTCTTCCTGTCGTGCAAATTATTTAAATACATTTGTTGCCTCTTTATATATTTGTTTTTCTTTAACTGGATCAGGGTAGACATTCTTTTATTTTATTTTGCTGATTCTTGGGTTATCGTTTCCTGTTTTTGTCCCTTGTTGGGTTACGATATGAAAATTCCTTGTATTTATTACATCATTTTTTTGCACACACGACAAGACATTAATATTTTTCTTTTTATTTAATTTTTTCCAGCATGGTAGGGCAATCCTCTAATGAGTGATCCCCTACTCCGCAATGAGTACAAAATTTGAGGTTAGTTCTGTCCTTTTATGGACAGTCTGCATGCCGATGTCCCTCCTTATAATATGTAAAACATTGGATGGGTCGACGTGGTCGGTTGTCTCAATTCCCAGAGAATCGACCTCAACCTCCATAGCCTCCACGTCGATTGTCATATCGGTGCTCGTATCTTCGATCTTTGTATCTTTGATTGTTATGATTGTTTGGCGTGTGGTTTTTCTCATTACTTTGTGCAACTGCGTTGGTTTGATAGACTGGATGATAATTCGGTCAGTTCTTGAGATTCAGATGGCATTCGACCGTGTTATGATTTTTAGTTTCACAGATTGCACACCAAGATGCATTGCCGTTCTTCATGTTGAACGGACAGTCTTTTGTCGAGTGGTCTCCATGCTCTTGGAAAATGTCGCAAAAAGATTTAGTCTACACGAATCGAACGTCGTGTCGGCTGATGTCCTGGTGACAGTTGTCTTTGGAATGTCCGACCGTCGAGCACTTCGTGCACCAGATATCCTAATTTTTGAGGTTTAATTCTTTTAATGACTTATGTACATTCTCAAGCTGTTCTTCTAGTTTGTGATCGGTGGAGTATGCTGGTATGTCCTCATCCATTTATACTTGGAGAGATTTTGTAAGCGCGTCTTCGTAAGTCTTGAATGTCTCTAGCCTTATGTGTCGACGAATTTTTTGTGATAAACCTGCAAGAAACCATTGGATTAATAATTATTCATCAATAACATAGTCCAATTGACTAAGAAGGTCTTTCCATCATTTATCGTAATCGCGGACAGTTTCTCTTGGATTTTGCGATGTCGTTTTTAGTTTCTTTGCTACCAGATGTTTTGCATCTGGAGTTTTGAAAAATGATAGAAATTGCGCTCTGATCTCGGCTTTGGTTTCTTGGGGTGTTCTTTTAGAAAAGGTCATGTACCAAGTTAATTCCCTTTTCCTCAAGGCACCAATGAACCGCGCCATCTGCCTGTCTTCATCTGTAACTTGGTTAGCCTCCCAAGTCGACTCATAGACGAACCAGTGTCATCTGGGGTCCTTATCCCCCTCATATAGAGGAATGTGTGCTGACCCGTGCCCATGTCGGAGTCATTGTCACTGCTTTCAGGAGGTGGTGGTGGTGGGGTTATTTTCTTATTCCTCTCTGCAGAACTATCATCGATGGAACTTTCGTTTTTGTCAGTTGTTTTTGTCGTTTCCTCTTTAACCAGTAGTCGGTTAGTGTCAAATTCGTCTGTTGATGTCCAACTGCAATTATTTGTTCACATTTCTAAATGTTCTGTGTCTTCCGAAGCTATATTTGGCAGGGGGGGTGCTCCTTCATGTGTTGGTAAAAGTAAGTGGATACTTCGGTTGGAGGGTACCGCTTGAAGCATAACCCAATTTCCTTCTTCTGGTCCACGGATAATGAGATGTCTACCAGTGTATGTCTCGTCATCTAGTCGGCTCTAGATACCAAAGTCACTAGCTCCTAGTCTGAGGTCCTCTTCGACAATAGCTTGTATCCGGGTACGCAGATCTGTCGAAGGTTTTACTTCCTGGGGAACTTCTAATTGGAGAGATTCTTGCTGCTCTATCTACAATTATTCTTCCATAGGGGAAGCCTCTTCTTCCACACCTTCTTCTTGTCGGTCATGACCCGACTCTGATGATCTATTTCCTGGTCGGTCACCCTAGTACTCATTCCTCTCTGCAACGCTAAGGCTCTCTCTTCTTTCTTCCCTACTTTGTAGCCTCCTCTCCCTTTCTATTTTCTAGAAGTCCGTCATACCTTTATGTGACACTGTCTTCTCGATTTCCTTTTTAGGTTGACTTCTCATTACTGGTAATTAGTATTTCCTTTAGTCAACTAGAATCCACTCCACTTTATCCTGACATATGACGATCTACCCCCCCATAGCCTACCCGACGCTTTAGAAATCCCGGATAATTTTGTCTACTTGCTTAGGAAATATTCCCACTCCCTTTCTGCAATGAATTTTTCCCACCTCTTTTGCTTTTCCGTCCATTTAGGGTTTAATGGTGGTCCGCAAAGTGATGGAAGGGGTTCGACAATATGACCTACTCCCTTCTCGATCAGGAATTTAAATAGTAAGGTCAGTAAGGAGCACAAGAATTGCTCGGTGAGTTCTGTGTAGAATTTCTTCTTGACAGTTTCCACCGAAGTTTTGTCTTCTACTGCTTGCTCCTCACAGAATTCGTCAGCGATCTTTTTGAACCACTCCGACAAGTTTGTTCTTCCCCTGTGAATCACTTTTTCTAGTCATTGTTGATCTTTAGTCCCTTCCGGTTTTTTCATCCAGGAGTTTCTTCAGAAGTTGGGGCACAGATTCTACAAACTTCTCATGCGTTGTTGGAGTAGGGTCCTGCAGCTACAGAAGAAACTACTATTTTTGGCGGACAGACAGTTTTGGCAGAAATAGAAGAAGCGGAGCTACGACGCCGTAGCGGGTTTCCAACTACAGAGCAGAGCCGGAAACCGAGAATTTTAAGATAGAGAAGTCAAGAAAGGTAACGGTACCTGAGCGGCTAAGACGAGAGAGCTCACCCACTGCATTGAAGGCAGTGGCGGAAGACAGGAGGGCTCAGATACCCTCATAAAGGAAAAGGAGCAACGAGGCCGAGGTATTGAAGACGAAGGACAGGAGCACGAAGCGGTGCACAGTACCCATGATCAACACCGGGAAGCATGGAAGACCACAGAGAGCTGTGGTGTGATGAAAAGCGGCTACCTCAAGTACAGATACGTCGAATGTCACTAATTAGGGTTTGGGTTACTGTTGGGACAGGCCCACAGTGTTGTAATGGCAAGACCTTCGGGCTGCCTATAAAAGGATGTATTTTTGTATTGTAAAGGGTTAGACAGTTAGATAATGGTTGGTTGATATAGATAATAAGGATAATATAGACTATTGTAGAAGCCAAGCTCTGGTTCTGTTATTAGCGGTAGCAATCTTATGATAACCAGTAGCTGGCTTATAGAGCATGCATGTAACGATCCGCAGGGATCGACAGAGAGGGAAGAGTATATTGTAGGAGTGCAATATAGAGAAGAAGAAAGATCTAAGAGAGGAGATCTTGAGCTGCATATGAGGTGCAGCAGAACTGTGTTTACCTTCCCTTGAGCTATAATAGAAACACAGTTCTGCAGATGTAACTTCCATCCTGGAGGTGAACCACGTTAAAACCGAGTGTTCTGTGATTGACCTGTGTGTTGTGTTTACTTGCTGCATCTTTCAGTTATGTTATGCACTTTGTTTACAGTTTAATGTATGAATGAGTTATTCAGTTACAGCACTATAGACAGATAACTATAAGTCAAAATATTTGGCATGTTGTATGTGGGTTCATTTATGCTTGCCTTAAACAGTCATTTAGTCGCAGGATAAACAGTCTTGTATGTTGAGTCTTGCACGTCGACACGAACAATGCTAAGTACGTTGAGCCGCGGGAGTAGGTTATCGCAAGAATGCGATACCGCACCGACAGAGGAGCTGCGGTGCGTGATACCATAGGTTGAGGACTTAGCGTTGGGCAGGAGCTGTGTGTCGCACGATGCACGTCGATGCGGTAATATTGGAGATATTATGGGTAAGTGGAAGTTGCGCGACGTAGAAAAGAACTGTGTAATCGTAGAAGAGAACTCTCGCGGCTAGAAGAGCTGCGAGATGTGGAGTCGTCACGATGCAAGCAGAAGGTCGCGCGACGCACAGAGATAAAGGCCTCACGGCTAGAAGAGCTGCGAGTCGCAAGGAGGATCACCACAGAACCTGGTCCAAGACGCTTGAGTCCTTGGCCAACCCATTAGAATCACTTCGGGTGAGACTTCAGGCCGCTTCGCGGTCTGTCACCGAAAGGGCCAGTGAGCTAGGGGTGTTGTTGGTTAATGAGAGTAAACCTGGGTCTGCCCATGATAGCCAACATGCGTCTCTGTAAAGAATCTTTCTTTTGATTGTGGGGTCGTCAATCTGTTTCTTCGTGCGTAATTCTGCAAATAATTTTCTACTTTATGCTCCCACCAGTCCTTAATCTCCTGTTCTGATATCATCTGCTTGCATACATCTCAGACATGTAATCTCAGGAAATGGAACCAATGTTGTAATCTCACAGATCACATAAGGTTACCAATAATACAGACTAAAACATACATACATAACAGAGACAAGAGACAAGAACAGATAGATAGAATAACATATTATATTAGTATAAGAGGGTCCATACAATACAGAGAACTGAACCGAGTTCTCATCTGGCTCAACAACCTAATATATATGATTACAAAATAGTTACAAAAATAACTACCTGTCGGTTCGGTGAACCGACATGACTTTTAGGTGACCGACCTAATCTCTAGTCAGTCAGCTGATTGACTAAGTCGGTTATCGTTCAAGTTGGCATACCGACTTGCTGCTCCAACAATACACAATACACAATGCTAAATTTGCATCAAAACACAAGCATTGTTTCAAATTGCTAAGCCAATTGTGAATGATAAAATTAGAAAGATGTTTATGTCTTATGTTTATATAGAATTTATTTAGGAATTTGGGTGGAAAATGGTGTTAGGAAGGTTGTTGAAATGAGATTAATGCCATCAATGCTTAACTTCATTCTCGACCACTTTTGTAATATTTTTTAACAAAGACAAGACCTCGATCGAGCTTTGGTTAAAACCCTGATTGAGGTATTTAAAACCCTCGATCGAGCTCCATAGCTCGATCGAGGGCCTGAAAAATAGAAATTCGGCCCTCTTACAGGAAAATCAATGTTTCTCTGTGTCTTCTAGGTGTGTAAATGCTGCCATTCATGGCACACAACTGAGTGGAGTTCATACCGATAGATTCATCACTGAATCCTCTATCCATTGAGGTATCATGCATGCGTTTTGACATTCATATGGTTTTTTTTTTAAATTAGTTCTAAAACTTACACTTAGAAAACTTCACAACAACTTCGAAGCAGCTCAAAGAAAAATCCGTAGGGTAAAAAATACACAGCCCACACATCGACGCGTCATCTTCAAAAGGGTGTTTTTGGTTTTTCAATTTTTTAAAAGAGTGAAAAAAAACTGGGTTGGACACACATGTGTATAAAATGATGATGAGATCAGATGTGGTCACTTTCGAAAAATAATAAATAATTATATATTGCGAAATAAATTAACAAAAAAATATGCAGACCACAATACATTTTGTGTAGATCATGCTCGTATATTTTTTTAAAAATTATTAATGTAATATTAAATTATTGGGGATGGACACGAGCCACTTATTAACTTTCACATTTTAAAGGTCACACAGTTTATTAAATGCAAAATTTCACACAATAAATGACATCGGAATATTTTTTAAAAAATATCGTTGGGAAGGAAACATAATATTCTATAATTCATTTTTTTACTGCAAGTCGAGATTCACATGGCATATATACATTTCGAGAGCTTCTATCTAGCACATGAGTAAAAAATCAGGTTTTCATTGCCAAATTTGGCCAAAAAGTGTTACCCACCTTCATGGAATCACCCAGAAGTTATAATTTAGTAGTTATTAAGTAGATTTTCTTACTGTTTTTAATAATTCTATTTTTTTACTTAAATGTATAAAATACAAACAAAAATTCCATTTGTATTGTTTTATTGTAATGCTAATTAATTTTGTTTTTATTTAAAGAAGATAAATTTATTGGTTAATGATAATTCTAAATATATATATTTTCATTTCATCTAAATTTATTAAAAATTATAATTTGATTCTTATTTTAATGTTCTATTTATATTCATAACATTTTTTTCTTGGGATAATTTATGTAATTTTTATAATATTTTGGATGTAATTTGTAGAATTCTAATTCAAGAGGCACATATTTCAACTCTTAAAGTTTTACCATGACTCAAATAAGGTTGCAAACCCATATTGTATAAGGAATGATATAAATGAAGTATGCCCTTTGAAGTAGTTAAAGAAGATAAATTTATTGATTAATGTTAATTAATTTCTTCCCATATTATAGTGTTAATTAAGTTTGTTTTTATTTAAAGAAGATAAATTTATTGGTTAATGATAATTCTATATATATATATATATATATATATATTCATTTCATTTAAATTTATTACAAATTATAATTTGATTCTTATTTTAATATTGTAATTTTATTATTATTATTTTTCTTGAGATTATTTATGTAATTTTTAGAAGATTTTGGATGTAATTTGTAAACTTTTAATTCAACATATACATATTTCAGTACTTAAAGTTTTATTATGACTCAAATTAAATTGGAAACCTATATTATATAAATGAAGTATACCTTAAATAATTTATTAATTTATGTTTTGAAGTATTTATTTTTTGTTAATTACACAAATAATATGTTATATTTTTAACAAAACGCACAAATGTTACATTACATTCAAAAATAAAATGATATAATTTAAAAAAAATACAAACACATATTTCATTACATAGAAATATTAATAATGTCATATATTTAATGAAATATAACCATACTTTTCATTTAAAGTTGTTTGTTATGACATTAAATTATATATATATTTTTAAATAAAATGAATTAATTTATGTGATATATGATAAATGTGTATATTTTTTCTTTACTTTATTATAACATGATTTATTAAAGGTATAATTTGTTTTTATAATTTTAATGTGTGATTTTGTGATTATAAAGTAAAATTTTATCTATAAATTTTTTTTATGTAAATAAGTTTTATAAATTAAATAAAAAAAATTTATACAAATTATTTGTTATATATTTAATTAAACACAATCTTACATTTCATTCACATTGTTTTTTATAAGTTAAATTATATTTTTTATTAAAATAAAATGATAAATATGTAAAATTTCGGTAGAGCAAACGGTTGAGAGGGGTTTTGTTTGTTTAACGACTCAGTATCGAAACCCACTGCCCTTGGAAGGAGACAATTAAATCCAACCATGCTAAGGGTTGGTGTGGGCAGGCCGAGTGCAATCCCCGAGTGATTTCGATGGCTTAGATGCCCCTCGATCATGGTTTCTTAGACCAAATGTTAACTAATTTCCACCCATAATAATGTTAATTAATTTTGTTTTTATTTAAAGAAGATAAATTTAGTAATGGTAATTAATTTTGCTTTTATTTAACGAATATAAATTTATTGATTAATGATAATTCTAAGTATATATATATATATATATATTCATTTCATCTGAATTTATTACAAATTATAATTTGACTCGTACTTTAATGTCTTAATTATATTCATAATACTTTTTTTTTGATATTATATATGTATTTTTACAAGATTTTGGATGTCATTTGTAAACTTCAAATTCAACATACACATATTTCAATTCTTAAAGTTTTATAATAACTCAAATAAAATTAGAAACTCATAATATACAAAGAAAATATAAATGAAGTATTTCTTTTTTTGTTAATTACACAAATAATGTTATATTTTTAATAAAACACACAAATATTACATTACATTCAAAAACAAAATAGTATAATTTTTTTAATAAAACACAAACACATATTTTATTACATAGAAATATAAATAATGTCATATATTTAATGAGACACAATCATATTTTTCATTTATAATTGTTTATTATGACATAAATTGTATTTTTTATTTAAATAAAATAATTTAATTCATGTGATATAATGATAAATGTGTATATTTTTTATTTACTTTATTATAACATGATTCATAAAATGTATAATTTGTTTTTTATAATTTCAATGTGTGCTTTAGTGGTTATAAATTAAATTTTTATTTACTTTTTATAACATGAATCATAAAAAGTTCATTTTAATTTTTTATAATTTTAATGTGTGATGTAGTGATTATAAAGTAAATTTTTATTCAAGTAGATTTTTATCTAAATAAGTTTTATAAGTGAATTTTTTTTTCTATTATAAATTATGTATTATATATTTAACTAAACACAATCGTACATTTCATTCATATTGTTTTATTATGATGTTATATATTTAATTAAACACAATACTACATTTCATTCACATTGTTTTATTACGATGTTAAATTATATATTTGTATTTAAATAAAATGAATTATTTCATGTAATATAATGATAAATATGTTTTATTATAATGTTAAATTATATATTTTCATTTAAATAAAATGAATTATTTCATGTAATATAATGAGGCACATATTTCAACTCTTAAAGTTTTACCATGGTACAAATAAAGTTTGAAACCCATATTGTATAAGGAATATTATCTTAAAGTTTTACCATGGCACAAATAAAGTTTGAAACCCATATTGTATAAGGAATATTATAAATGAAGTATGCCTTAAATAATTTGTTAATTTCTACTTTGCAGTATTTAAGGAAAAATTTATTGGTTAATGTTAACTAATTTTTGGCCATATTATAATGTTAATTAATTTTGTTTTTATTTAAAGAAATAAATTTATTAGTTAATTATAATTCTAAATAGATATATTTTCATTTCATCTAAATTTATTAGAATTTATAATTTGACTCTTATTTTAATGTTGTATTTATATTCATAATATTTTTTTAGAGTATTTATGTATTTTTTACAAGATTTTAGATGTAATTTGTAAACTTCTAATTCAACATGCACATATTTCAACTTTTAAAGTTTTACCATGACTCAAATAAGGTTGGAAACCCATATTGTATAAGGAATAATATAAATGAAGTATACCTTAAATAATTGATTAATTTCTACTTTGAAGTTTTTTTTTTTGTTGTTAATTACACATTATAATAGGTTATATTTTTAATAAAACACACAAATATTACATTTTTTTTGTTGGCAAAGTGGTGGAACCCCCCTGACTAGAAGGGTTTCCATTGGCTAAGAAACTAAGAATCAGGGGCATCTAAGCTGTCAAAATCACCCGGGGATCGCACCGGGCCTGGACCGCACCAACCCTTAGCATGGTTGGATTTTTTGGTATCCGACAGGATTAGAGCCGGCGACCTTCCAGCTTAGGGGGCACCTTAACCATACCCCGCCACCAACTATTCTACATCTCCCGGATCACACAAATATTACATTACATTCAAAAACAAAATTGTATAATTTTTTAATAAAAATCAAACACATATTTCATTACATAGAAATAGAAATAATCTGTTATATATTTAATGTATCACAATCATATTTTTCAGTTATACTTGCTTATTATAACATTAAATGATTATTTTTATTTAAATAAAATGAATTCATTTATATGATATAATGATAAATGTGTATATTTTTTGTTTACTTTATTATAACACGATTCACAAAAGGTATAATTTGTTATTTTATTTTTATTTACTTATTATAACATAATTCATAAGAGGTATAATTTGTTTTTTTATAATTTTAATATGTGATTTGGTGATTATAAAGTAAATTTTTATCTAAATAGATTTTTTTGTAAATACGTTTTATAAATGAAAAAAAGGTTTTTATAGAAATTATGTGTTATATATTTAATTAAACACAATTGTACATTTTTTTTAACAAAAACGCCTGTGAGATTTTTTATTATAAGAAAAAGAATGTGAATACAAAAAACAAAGCGGATTGTCCTTTTATCAAGACATCATCCCTTTCTCCTTGATCCTTCTTCTCTAGCTTATAGATGTCATGGAGATTGCTTATGCTATGAGTGCTATATCATCTTACAAATTGCCCAAGCAATAAAATGCAGAAACAAAACATTACAAAACCAAATAAAAAATTAAGGTATCCAAACATTTTCAGTGATGACGTTATCATTTTCTAAGACACCGCAATTCAAACCAACCCCTTTATTTGATATGTATCCTCTTGTTGATTCTGTCCTCTCAAAACACGCAGGATGGCAATTGTCTTGAATTCCTTGACTAAACAGAAGACAATATGATGCATCTTTGTGGAAGGAGTCTTCCAGTCTCTGGAGATATTTCTTGCTTCCGTGATGACAATTAAAGAATCTCCTATAACATTCATTTCTTCAATCTCCATTTCTCTAGCCAGCTCCAAACCTTTTGATTAGAGCATGCCATTTCACTCCATTGTTTGTTTCCCTCCCAATACCCTAGGCATACTATTTTTGCTTGTTCCCCTTGTACTCAAATATTACTCCACTTGCACCTGCAATCCTTGGATTGCCTTTCGAAGCACCATCAAAGAACAACGAACTGATTCCTGTATTAATCCTCTAATTTTTCAATTCCTCCATGCTCATCCTTATCCCCCAACACAGAAGTCCCGACTTCTTTGATGGATTGATACGAGGGGAGAGATTCCAAAGGATGTCAACCATCCAATATCTTTCTTCTACCTTAAGAGGTCCATTTTTAATGCTTTTGATTCCTATTATGGATAAGGTATCCACCCATAGGGCCTTTTTCGCGACAGAAACTTTATTAATACATACGTTTTTTCCTTCAAATATTTCCTTTTTCCTTGCATTCCAGTTTTTCCAGCATACAAACCTTGGGAGAGCTTCCCATGCTCTGGCAAAGTCTATATTTTTATGCAAAGTACCTTGATAGCAATCGTTCGAGATGAAGAAAATGTTATTCCAATTTGTTGGCAACGTAATATTCATATTTAGTTCTTTGAGAACCTTACTCCAAACTTTTTGCATGGAATTACACTCTATGAAAACATGCTCTAATATTTCCTCCTCCTCTTTACACAAGATGCATCGTAATGGACCTATGATCCCTCTCTTCCTTAGGTTCTCGGCTGTGAGGGCTTTCCAGTGGGCTAGGATCCAAAATAAGAAGATTACCTTTAGAAAGCCATCTCTTCTCCATATTTTATTCCACCTATTTATTTTTATTATCATGTTCTTCCTTTTATAAACCATGTGGCATCATTCTTTTACAGAATATACACCTGATTTTCCCCATCCACAGCTGTCAACAGAATTTATATGTGTTGGTGCTTGCCCATGCATGAGTGTGAGGAGCTCTCTGAAGTCTTCCTGAAGGTGCACTAGAGGTTCCACTCTTTTCCATCCCTTCCATTTCTTGCTTCCCGTCCATTAAGAAATATCAAATTCACATTGTTTTATTATAATGTTAAATTATATTTTTTATTTAAATAAAATTAATTAATTCATGTAATATAATGTTGTAGGTATACTTTTTTATTTAATTTATTATAACATGATTAATAATAATAGGTTATAATTTAGTAGTTATTAAGTAGATTTTTTTAGTGTTTTTTTATAATTCTATTTTTTTTACTTAAATGCATAAAACACAAACCAACATTCCAT
>LPNX010935231.1:748423-770051 GCA_001517045.1 Pseudotsuga menziesii | reverse complement strand
ATATATATATTTTCATTTCATCTAAATTTATTAGAAAGTATAATTTGACTGCTCTGTTTATATTTATAATATTTTTCTTTGGGATAAGTTATGTAATTTTTATAAGATTTTGGATGTAATTTGTAGACCTCTAATTCAAGAGGCACATATTTCAAATCTTAAAGTTTTACCATGACTCAAGTAAGGTTGGAAACCCATATTGTAAAAGGAATAATATAAATGAAGTATGTCTTAAATATTTTGTTAATTTATGCTTTGAAGCATTTAGAGAAGATAAATTTATTGGTTTAATGGCAACTAATTTCTGCCCATATTATAGTGTTAATTAATTTTGTTTTTATGTAAACAAGATAAATTTATCGGTTAATGATAATTTTAAGTATATATATTTTCATTTCATCTAAATTTATTACAAATTACAATTTGAATATCATTTTAATGTATTTATATTCATAATGTTTTTTCGTGTGATTATTTTTAAAATCAAACATTTCATTTATATATCTTTTACTGTGATGATATGAATTTTTAAAATAAAATGAATTAATTGATAATTATAATGATAAATGTATATATATTTAATTTAATTTATTATAACAAGAATAATGAGTTTTTTTTAACAAAAACGGTGGAAGAAGTTTTTATAAAAAAATGAATAAGTAAATGTTACAATAGACTGGACACAGACTGCTCCGAGAGGGAGACCAAGTCCATGCCTCCTTGTGCTTCATTTTCCATTATATTTTTTCATCGCCATTTCCTATTCTATGAGTGTGACAACTCCTTATAAACTGCGCAAGAAAGAGGATACAAAAGCAGAACATTCAAATGATGAAAATGAAAGGTTCACTATAAAGGGATCCAGTTTCTTTAATAATCCTGCTGATTGTTAGAATAATCAACACATAGTTAGCTACCTTAGACATTAATTAATCCATTTTTGTCTTATTTTCCTAGTTTCCATATTCCACCTTATGCAAGTTGTCATCTACACATCCATAGTGGTCCAACTTGCTAATTTTGAGTCATGGAGCACTTGGGAAACCTCCTGGAATCAAATCTGCTTTATTCCTGGCCTCCTTAGTGCATGTCTACTTTTTCTGCTTTATTGTCTGCTTTTTCAGTGTTTTAAGGCAATTAATGGGAAAGCTTGACTAGGTGAAGTTAACTTGTTTTTTTTCCTCCACATCCTCCACTCTTTTCTCCTATGAAAAGCATGTATGAGTTGTCCTTCGATTACCTTTTAGCTTTCCTAATTGATTTTGCCAATTCGTGAGCTCCTAGACAGTTTTGGAAACTGCTTTATGCACCTATGGGGGATTTGCTTAGATTTAGTAAGCCTGCTTTTGACTAGATTCAAATGTAAACTTCATGCATTCGAATCCCTCATGTAATTATTTATTGTGGCAGCCTATGACTTCACAGGGTTGGCTATTGTACACTTATTCAATACAGTTTAGTGTTCAACTCCATATTCAGTCTCTTTTGTGAGTAATTTTGCATGTACAATTGATAATTGTTGTGAGTGTAATTGTTCTATCACTGGGTTCAATTTTCACATGGTATCAGAGCCTTTGTAGATCGATTTCTCTCCTTCCAATTTGTTTTGTAGGTTCGACATCATTGACTGGGAGCATTCTACTGACTGTCGGGACAATTTCTGAGCTATGGATCAATCTCAGAAGATCATCTTGACTCCATTTAATTTCTTTGAATGGAAAGCAGAGATGGAGATACTATTGAGAGATAAAGGCCTCTACAGAGTGACTATGGCAACAGAAGCAGAGCCCAATGCAGCTGCAGAAAAGATAAAATGGCACAACAGGAGGGATGAGGCCTATGGTCTCTTGTGTCTGAGTATATCCAGAGACCTCCTTTTCCATCTTGATGGATTGGCATCACCGAATGAAATATGGTAGAAGGTTGTTGATCTTTTTGGAAAGACAGATGAGATGAGGGGACATCAAATAAAAAATGAACTGATCTCCCTGAGTCCCAATAGCTTTGAATCCTTGCAACTCTATTTTTCCAAGTTCAAAGCACTTGTTTTGCAGCTAAAACAATGTGGGATCGAAAATAAGGATGATAAGCTGGTCTTGGACATACTCTCGAAGCTTGGACCTAACTATTCAATGTTTTTTTTGACCTTCTATGCCACAAAGTTGACAGCTTGAGCTTGGAAGATGCCTAGGCTTGTAGATTTCATGGAATCTCTCACACAAGAATAAGATAAGTTGGTGATGATGGGCACCATCAAACCATCCAAAGACCAAGCTCTGGTTGCTGGAGATTCGAGGGTGGATTCAAAAAGCAAAAAGAAAGCTAAAAAGCCACCTGAGCAAAAGAGAGACAAGAACAAGTCTCTGGAGGAGCCTCAAGATTCCAAGAAGAACTACCAGAAGAAGAAGAACAAAGGAGAAATGAGCAAGTGCGCATACTGCAGTAAGGGCAATAATTCTGAGAGCTCCCGCATGAAGAAGAAAATAGACATGATGACCCAAATTCTAGAAAAGAATGGCATCTCCCTTCCAGACAGCTCAAAGAAGAGGGAAGGAGGATCAAGTTCAGAAGACAGAGAGAGAGTTCATGCATTGGTTGCTGGCACATCAAGCTCACCTAGTTTCATCATTGATTCTGGAGCCTCAAGAAATATGGTTTCAACCAAGGAGGCATTCACCTCACTTGACATGTCGAAAGGTCCACCAATAGTACTGGGAGATGACTCTCTCACTGAAAGTTTGGGCAAAGGGAGGATTGATCTTGATCATGGTAAGTTCAGCAATGTGTTGTATGTTCCAGGTCTTGCCTCTAACCTCTTATCAGTGTATCAGATGACCCACACAGGGTCTCCAAATAAGGTCATATTCTCCCCTGATGATGTTGAGATCACAAAGATCTCAAGTGGTAAAGTCATTGCAAAAGGAGTTGCAAATCATACTTCGAAGGTATACATGTTCTCACACTTCCTACCCTACTCAAACCCCTCTGCTCTTCTGATTCATGCTAATGAGGCAAGCAAGCTTTGGCATGAAATATTTGGCCACCTAAATTACAAGTATCTTTCATATCTTAGTGAAAAAGAGATGGTCATAGGGTTACCAAAGATAAAATTTTCCAAAGGAGTCTGTCAAGGTTGCATCCTAGGAAAACACCCAGAGCATAAATTTGAGAGAGCTAGTCATGAGAGAACCTCTGCATCTCTTGAGTTGATCCACAGTGATTTTTCTGGCCCATTCCCTCATATGTCCATGAGTCAGGCCAAATATGCATTGAATTTCATATATGACTTTTCCAGGTATTGCTGGGTTTACTTCCTAAAACACAAGTCTGAAGTTTTTGGCCTCTTCAAAGTCTTTAAGGCTTTGGTTGAAAACCAGTCTGGGAGGAAGCTCAAGGTCCTCAGATCTGACAATGGTGATGAGTATGTCAAGTCTGAGTTTATTCAATATTGTGCATATGCAGGTATTCAGATGCAACATTTTATCCCTTACACACCACAACAGAATGGTGTTGCTGAGAGGAAGAATAGATCACTGAAAGAGATGGCAACTTGCATGATGGAGGCTAAGACTTTGCCACCAAAGTACTGGGCCGAAGATATAAACTATGTAGCCTATATCCAGAATAGGGTACCTCATAAACAGCTTGATGGTATGACTCCTTTCGAATCACGGAGTGGGAACAAGCCACATGTGACCAATTTCAGGATTCTTGGCTCAAGGGCTTGGGCTAGAATTCCAACAAAAAAGAGAAAGGCTTTGCAGCCTCAAATCCAAGAGTGTCTATTTGTTGGGTACTCTAAATATTCAAAAGGGTACAATCTAATCAATTTGAGCACAAACAAAGCCTTCATTGAAAGGTGTGTTCAGTTTTAAGAAGAACCCCTAGTAGCAGTGGAAGTTGGAGAATCCTCTTCAGCACCAGAACCTCTGAATGTAAGTGAAGAGATAGTTGAAAATGATGATTCTGAAATTTCTGATAGTGATGATTTTATTGTAGATCCTAACATCCCTACAAGGCCAAAATGGACAGCCAAGACCATTCATGCAGCTGGAGAACTAGCTGGAAATCGTAATGACCCTAGGAGGACTAGATCTCAATTTGAGAGTGCTCTATGCATGAAAGATCCTATGTTTGCTGAGAAATGTTATCTAATGGTGGAATCATATCCTCAGACATATGAAGATGCAGCAGGAGATCCAATATGGAAAGCAGCCATGAAGGAAGAGTTCAGCTCACTCCAGAAGAGCAACACTTGGGAGCTGGTTGATCTTTTCCCAGGGAGGAAGCTAGTTCAGTGTAAGTGGGTGTACAAGACCAAAGTTTCTACTGATGTTTCACCTCTAAAGTACAAGGCTAGATTGGTAGCCAAGGGCTACTCATAGGTTCATGGCATAGATTACAATGAGACCTTTGCACCAGTGGCAAAGATGGACTCCATCAGGCTAGCCTTAGCCATTGCAGCTTCAAAGCAATGGGAAGTACATCACATGGATGTGAAGTGTGCTTTCCTAAATGGAGATCTCAATAAAGAGACATACATGTAGTAGCCTCAAGGATTTTCTACTAACCCATCTCTTGTGTGCAAGCTAAAGAAGTCATTGTATGGGCTTAAGCAAGCTCCTAGGGCTTGGTATGCCAAGATTGATAGCCTTTTGCTATCACTGAACTTTGTTCGATGCAAATAAGATCCAAATGTCTATTTGAAGTTGATTAATGGTTCATTAATGATCATTGTTTTATATGTTGATGACCTCCTCATTACAGGAAGCTCAAAGGTTGAAATTGCTTCATTGAAGGGTGCAATGAACCAAGCCTTCTCCATGACAGATTTGGGGCTCTTGAGCCAATTCTTGGGGCTTGAGATTGCTCAAACCAAAGCTGGAATCGAGGTGCACCAGTCCAAGTATGCCTTGGATTTGCTGAACAAATTCAGAATGAAGGATTGCAAGCCAAGCAAGACTCCTTTCCTTTCAGGAGTGAAGCTTGAAGAAGCTGATTCTTCACCTATGGTAAACAATACATTGTATAGGCAATTGATTGGATGTTTGTTGTATCTTACACATACTATACCTGATCTTTATTTTTCTATAAGTGTGGCTTCTAGATACATGTATCAGCCTCATGAGATCCATTGGAAAGCAGCCAAAAGGATCCTTAACTTTGTTCAGGGAACAAGGACACATGGGATCTTCTATAAAGCTAAATCTGGTCTTGATTTGATTGGGTTTACTGACAGTGATTGGGAAGGTGACAACACAGACAGAAAGTCAATATCAGGATATGTGTTCATGCTTACAGAAGGGCCAATCAGCTGGTCAAGCAAGAAATAGATTTCCATTGCACTCTCATCTACAGAAGCAGAGTACAGAGGAGTTGTAAATGCGGCAACTCAATGTTTATGGTTGCAGGGGTTACTTGGAGAGTGTGGCTTCGAATCAGAATACTCAACTACTATCTACTGTGATAATCAGAGTACCATTCGAATCTGCAATGATCCAGTTCAGAAGCAGAGAACCAAACACATTGAGATCCATATGCACTACATCAGACAGCTTGTGCATGATGGCACCATTCACCTACTCTTCTGTTCATCTTCAGAACAAGTAGCTGCTATCTTCAACAAAGAATTTTGTGAGAAGACCTTCAGCAATCTCAAATCACTGCTGGGGATTGCTGATCATGCTGTGAAGCATGAGTGATGACAAGATTTCCAAATTTTGTTTTATAGTCCATGTTTAAGGGAGGATTTTCCCACTGGGTTTTTGCCTCTTTCCTTGGTTAAATGGACATGCAGTATGTAAAGGGTGACTAAGCCTTGTTGCTAGGCCCTATAATTTTCTGATATTTTACTCATAAGTCAGGCTTAAGGGGGGGTTTTAGAATAATCAACCCATAGTTAGCTACCGTAGACATTAATTAATCCATTTTTGTCTTATTTTCCTAGTTTCCATATTCCACCTTATGCAAGTTGTCATCTACACATCCATAGTGGTCCAACTTGCTAATTTTGAGTCATGGAGCACTTGGGAAACCTCCTAGAATCAAATCTTCTTTATTCCTGGCCTCCCTAGCACATGTATGCTTTTTCTGCTTTATTGCCTATTTTTTCAGTGTTTTAAGGAAAATGGGAAAGCTTGACTAGGTGAAGTTAACTTGTTTTTTGTCCTCCACATCCTCCACTCTTTTCTCCTATGAAAAGCATGTATGAGTTGTCCTTCCATTACCTTTTAGCTTGCCTAATTGATTTTTCCAATTCGTGAGCTCCTAGACAGTTTTGGAAACTGCTTTATGCACCTATGGGGGATTTGCTTAGATTTAGTAAGCCTGCTTTTGACTAGATTCGAATGGAAACTTCATGCATTTGAATCCCTCATGTAATTATTTATTGTGGCAGCCTATGACTTCACAGGGTTGGCTATTGTACACTTATTCAATACAGTTTAGTGTTCAGCTCCATATTCAGTCTCTTTTGTGAGTAATTTTGCATGTACAATTGATAATTGTTGTGAGTGTAATTGTTCTATCACTGGGTTCAATTTACACACTCATCACATAATGGGTTTCCGCAATCTAGATCCACTCCCTTATTGGCCATACTATCTGCTTGTTTATTATTTTCTCTCAAAACATGAAGGAAGTTGATGACTTTGTAACCATTTACCATGCATTTTAATAGATGGTGAGTCTTGGTGACTGGATTCTTTCAATTCCTTGCTAGTTCCTTGCTTCTTCAAAAACCATGCATGAGTCACAAAGACCACCAGTTCCTCAATGCCATCTTTCGTTGCCAGCTCCAGTTCTTTTATTAATTCTAACCCTTCCACCCCATTATTAGTCTTCCTATCGATTCCCCAAGCGTACTATTTTCGCTTGATTCCTTCATAATTGCAATAAAATCCCCCCGCTCTTTCCATCCCCAGACTTCCTTTCAAGGCACCGTCAAAGAACAAATAGCAGCAGCCCATTTTCTTCCACCAGCAATTGAACTCTTTCGGATTCATTCTTATTTTCAAAGATTCCAAAATTGAATTTTTTTAGGTTGAGTCCATGGCAGATGTGGCGAGAGAACTAGCAATTTAGAGACCCAATCGCTTTCTTCTACTGTCAATGATTCCTTGTTGATGTTGTGCACTCCCCTCATGAATAAAACTTCCACCCAAAGAGCTTTTATAGTTTCCGCAACTTTGCCCGGACTGTTTCCCCCCCTTGAAGTTCTCCTTGTTTTTTTTTTTCCATATCTTCCAGTAGATATATCTTGGAAGAGCTTCCCAAGCCCTCACAAAGTATGGTTTGTTGAGGAGTGATCCTTGGTAGCAGTCCTTCCAGCAAGAAAATAGATCATCCCAATTTGTTGGAAATGTCAATTCGAATTGCATATCCTTGTAAGCTTGGTACCAAACCTCCTTGGAAAATTTGCATTCTTAAAAAAGGTGTTCTATAGATTCCTGAGACTCTTTGCGGAGAATACCTCTCAACGGTCCTTCCATTCCTATTTTTCTTAGATTCTCTATTGTTATATTTTTGCGGTGGGATAGTATATAGAAGAACAAATTGATTTTGGGTATACCGTCTTTGTTCCAGATCTTCTTCCATTTCCCATCTTTGTTGTAGCTGCTATAATCCACATCCACTACTCTCTAACCTTCCTTCACTGTATAGCACCCTGTTTTTCCCCAACATCACTCATCCTTCAGCACACGGTGGATAGGTGTTGGCATCACTGTGATGAGAGCATTGTAATCAACATTGAGTTGCCCATTATCTAGATCGATCCACCTAGACCACCTCCCATTGCTCGTCCAGTCAGAGAGATCGTATAGTGTATGGATATTCATGGTTTCCAATATCTGCATTAAGTATGGGAATGCTTGCACTAAAACGAAGGGGGAAACAGATGCACAATAATCAGACCAAATTTTGATAGCCTTACCGTTTCCTAGTGTCCATTTCAAATTCTCTGTTAGGATATGTGTAACATATTTACACAACTGCCATATCGGCGAGCCTTTCCTATCCATGCTTATGTTGTCCAAACATCTCTTTCTAGTTCCTACCAGGTACTTTTTTTGGATAATTTCCTTCCACCATGCTCCTTTCCCAGTTACAATTCTCCAGAGAATTTTATCTCCAAGAGATAAGTTCATTTTGCTTGGATCTCGTATTCTAGCTCCTCCATAGATTTTTGGCTTGCAAATAGTTTCCCAATTCACCAAGTGAAAATTTTAATGACTGTCTGATTTACCTCACCACATAAATATTATGATTTCTCTTGTAAATTCTTTCATTATTATTTTGGAGCAAGAGAGGTCAAGCAAGAGTAAATGGCACAGGTAGAAAGGATGGAATTGATAAGGGAGAGATTTCCAGTCGGATTAAGCCATCTTGTCCCCCATGAGTTGATTTTGCTCTTGGTATGATCTATCATCCCTTGCCAATCATGAACCCTTTTTTTTCCCTTTGAATATTGGGATCCCAAGGTAAGTGAAGGAATTCCAAGTTGCATTTCCTTCAAAATGAAGGGTCCTTGATATCTTTGCCAGCTTCCTGGGGGTGCATTTCCAGCCGTAAACTTTGGACTTGGTTGAATTTATTTTTCCATAAGTTGCTTTGAGGAAAGTGGACAAAATTGAATTGAATCTCCGTGCAATTGTAATAGATGCTCCTCCTAGCAGAATGGTGTCATCAGCAAACTGCACATGGTTGGCAGCTTTCACTCCTCTGGCTATCTACAAACCTTTTAGATCTCCAGACTCTTGCAAAAGATGTAGCTTTCTGCTCATAGCTTCAACCACCAAGAGGTAGAGGAATGGGGACATCAAACAGCCTTGTCGGAGCCCCTTGGTTGCCTGAAATAATTTGGAAGGTCTACCATTTACTAATGGTGTGATCCACGACCTACTTATACATGCTTTTACCCATTTTACAAATATTTTGGACAATACAAACTTAGACATGATTTCAAAGAGAAAAAAGTGATTTACCCTATCAAATGCATTTTGCATGTCCAGTTTAATGGCCGTACCTTGTTTCTTCCTTTCCACATTAGAGTGTATTGATTCCTAAACGATGATGATGTTGTCCATAATCTGGCACCCTTCTACGAAACCTCCTTTCGAATCTGAGATGAGACGACCCATGATGCTTTTCATTCTCAAAGCTAATATTTTTGATAGGATTTTATAAGAAGTGTTGCATGATGATATTGGTATAAATATATTAAGTGTTAAAGGACTCTTTTCTTTTGGTATCAAATCCAGGAATGATGAGTTAGTTACCCCACCAATCTTGTATTTATTCCTTGTCCAGTTTCGCATTTTTTTCAAATCTTCTTTTATTATATCCCAGGCTGCTTTGTAAAAATTAATAATGAAACCATTTGGCCCCGGTGCTTTATCAACATGGAGTGACTAGATTGCATTTCTTATCTCGTATTCCATGATGGGTTTTGCCAGCTCCCCTTTCTCTACATCTTTTATGAGTGATGGTATACCATGGAGTAAATCCATTTGTGCTTCCGGATCTGTCTCACATGTATATGCATATAGCTCTTGATAATGACTGCAAGCGTGATCCTTAAGATATTCTTGCCCTATTATCTTGTTTCCATGATTATCCTTCAGCTCCTTGATGACATTGTAACTTTGTTGAACCTTGGTTTGTCTGTGAAAGTACTCAGTATTGTTGTCTCGACCCTTCAACCACATTTGCTTGGATTTTATTCTCCATACCTTTTCTATCTATCTTGCAGCCTTTAGAATTCTGATGTTCAGCTCTTTCTCCTACTTCAGATGCTTTGGAGACACCTCTTCTAATTCCATTTTGGATTGCATAACTGTTAATTCCCTTTGTAGATGGATTTTTTTCTTGTTTGGATCCTCAAAGTCTCCCTTCACCCATTTATTTAAATAATCTCTCACTGTTCTTAGTTTTGATTCCCAAATGTAATCGAGGGATCCAAAGTGTTGGAGGTTACACTCCCTTTGGATTAAATCCATAATTTTAGCATCGTGCAACGAGATCGAGGAAATTTCAATTCAAAATGGGCCTTTTAGCCATAATTAAAATTTCTTGTCATCATGTGTTAGCCAATGAAATTGATTTAAAATTGAAATACCGTATAGGTCTTAAACAAATTTTTAATATAAATTTGGGGATAGGTATCATAAAAAAACTACTTTTTTGTTCATATTTTCGACATATCTCCCTGTGTTTTTACTCAAATTTCGATCGGGAGAGCTTGTTGGATGTGAAATTAAATTTTGCATCTAACGAGTACCCACTCCGCATACTTTTGAATGTCATCATCACGTTTTTTTTCAGGTATTTCTTATTTTTGGGGTAGCGAGGTCCGTCAAAAGTATGTCGAGTGTGTAGTCATCATCACATTTTCCAGGTATGTCTTGTTTTTGGGGTAGAGGGGTCCGTCAAAAGTATGCTAAGTGGGTACTCGTTGGATGCAGAATTTAATTTTGCATCCAACGAGCTCTCCTGATTGAAATTTGAGTAAAATCATAGGGAGATATGTCGAAAATACGAACAAAAAAGTAGTTCTTTTATTTTCTTCCTCCAAAATTAATAAATATTATTTTATTATTTTAACTATTATTTTATTATTTTTCTTAGGAGGTCCATTTTGATTTGAAATTTCCTCTAATGGGTTGAATCTGAATGGAATGGGCCCAAGATTGTCTGGAGGGGATAAAATCAGAGCTATTGGTTTGTGGTTTAACATTGTTGAAGGGAGAGCAAGAGAGGTAGGGAGGAGGTCTTTCTGCAAGAAGGTGGAGCTTACCATAAATCTGTCCAGCCTTGCCTCTACGTTCCCTATTCCAGTACTTCTATTTCTCCAAGTGTACTTTTCGTTCCTCAATGGGATGTCCAGCATATCCAGATCCGCCATCAAGTCCTCCATCTTCTTATCAAAAGGGCCCCTTACCTTTGTTCCTCGTCGTTTCTAACATTGTGACTTGGTGGTATTGAAGTCCCCAATGATGATGAGAGATTTCTCATGCAACTCCTCCTTTATATTGTTGAGATCTTCCCAAAAGGTTGTCTTGTCCTTGTAGTGTGTTGGCCCGTATACATTATAGATGTATAACGGGATTAGGTCCTCCTTTTCCTGAATTTTTGTCAATATCCGGTGATGGATTTTCATGATTGATTTGACTAAGAATTTACCTGAGATTATGGTTTCTATTCCCATAGATGCTCCTTTGGATCTTATGGCTTTGCCTTTGCTGTTTTTCTAGAAACGACATGAAAGTGCCATGGCCTCCACGTTTGGCATTTCTGTCTCTTGGAGCAGTAGTATGTTTGGCCTCTCAGTTTTTATTATCTCCTTTATTGGTTCTACTTTGATTAATCCTCCCATACCCTTGCAGTTCGTGCTTGGGATCTACCGTCTGTTCTTGCCCCTCCTAGATTTTTAGTGTTGTGGAGGAGCTTCGTTTCATTCCAGAAGTGCAGGGGTAGGTGTGGGAGGTGGACCCAAACCGGGACTGTCGATGGCACACCCTTCTATGGATTGAATGATAGGCTCCATCAGTTTAGATATAAACCACAATTATGCATGAAATAGGGACCGCTCATGATGATAAGATCTCTGTCATCTTTGCTTTCAAATAAGAAGGAGAATAATCCCTTTTCGATCCTAGGAGCGACTGCTCGCTTCACAAAGTTCACATCGCTGTATTTCGGGACGGGAAAAGGTGGGGTAGAAGTGATAGCCACCAAATTCATGAAAGCTTCATCTAAGAGTCTTCGACGCCTCTCTAGGCTCAGATCCATGGGGTGGATCCATTACAGCTTCCTTGGCAGGTCCCGAAGCTAACTCGGCTGACCATGTTATGGATCTGATCAAGATTCAAAATTTTGGTTGCATGTGGCAGCAACGCCCTAAGAAACGCTAGCTGCACCACACAATGGCATATTTTCTTCTCAGAAACAACACGCTCATACCTCCATGCACGATCAGACTATGTGCACGAACTAGTTCACGTTCGGCTGGGCTGTGATCTTCCAACTCAAAGGTTAATCTCTTTCCTCCTTGGTGTATATCAAAAACTTTTTTAATAACAATTTTATGGTCCAATCAATATTTTTTTTTTGGTGGAAAGTGGAAGAACCACTGTGTCATTTGAATGGGTGGCCTTTCAATTTAGGGGGTGTCTTAACCATACCAGGCCATCGACTGTTCTACATCTCACCGAGGAATATTTTATTTTGTTTTTGTAATGCTGCAAATTTTATTAAATAGAGGAATAAAAAATTATATGTCCATGAGGATTCTCAGCTGGCCGTAGATAGTGAAACCACCACCCAAAATAGTCAAACTTACAGACCCTTCTGGTTTGATCATAATAGAAAAAATGCCTATTAGCATAGGATACCAAAAAATAGGTATGTACCTCACAGTTTTGCAATTTATCAAATTTTTAAAAATAAGCGTAAAAAACATAATGTAATAGAAATACTTGAAATGGCAATCCGAGCTCGGCCGAGGCAGAGCCTTCAAAGGAGTCATAACCACAAATTACAGAGGGGGAACCTATTGCAGGATGGGAAAACCCCATCCCCCATCATTAGAGTTGGTAGCATGATTATTTGTCAGAAGGGGAGAAGACTTATCGCTTAGATTCTCGTTGTCGCGAACGTTCTTGAACAAAGTTTCGATGGTAGTATGGATGGGAAAAGGAATGCTGGTACAAACTGTTTGAATTGGAGCAAAGCCCCTTTCCATTGACCTTCCACACGTTGGAGTGCCACATCCCATATTTGTATTGCTAGCTTGTCTTTACCCACTGGATAGGCGCTTCCAAGAGAAGGTGGCAAATAGGGAATTGAGTTGGTTGTCCAGGTTTTCCATCTTGGTTTTGGATCAGAGCACTGTGCTACATGCTGAGCTCCAATTGCCAAATATATCCTCCATAAGAGTGCCCATCAAATTTTTTATGAGCCAGTAGTGGTTACTTTTCTCACCCCCCCTACTAGTGGCAAGATGTTCGTTAACCAGATGGGCCTAAGATTGATGGTCGAGGAAATATACGAAGCTCGAATTTCCATGCTTGTTCGGGTCTATCCACCTAAACCAATTTTGTTGTACCATCCCGATGCCCACACGATCCAAATCTACTGCCATTGTTAGCACTAAATTTATTTGCCTTCAAAATTTTAATTTTCCATGGGTGATTGAGTTGGTTTCCAAAGTTTTCTCATTAAAATATGTCCAAGTTGGCAAAGAAGAGGAGTTAAAGGAATTTTAGAAATAATTTCTTCACAAATGGGGCAAAAAATCCTATTAATTTTTGAATGAAATCTAAAAAATGGGTTTTTAAAAGATTTTATTTTATTTATATTCAAAAATTAATAGTTTTGAATATTCTTCCAAAGTCAAAAAGCGGGTTTTATTCATACAAACCAAGTTTAATAAAGTTTTATGGGCTAAAACAAGGTTTATTACCTTTATTAAAGGTATAATTAAAACATTAGCAAATAAAATAATTGGACGGCTAATGTAAAAGGTGAATTATATTAACGGGTAATATTATTTCCGGGGAGTAAAGTTGCCCGTTAATTAAAACAAAAAGAGCTCAGCAGAATGCATATGTGTAAAGTTGATCCGACGACGGAGAATTAAAGTAAATTAAATCAACGGCTGAAAATGATTCCGGAGCCCAGACTTGCACGGTAGATAAGACCCAAGTGCTCAGCGGAATGTATATGGGTAAGCTCATCCAACGGTTAAAAAATAAAGTGAAAAATAATCCATGGTTATTATGAGTTCCGGAGAGTGAACTTGCACATTGGATAAAAGAAAGGAGCCCGGCGGAATTCATTACATCGCGCTTGATCCAACGGTTGAAAGTTAAAGGCAGAATAGATCAGCGGTCACGGACGATTCCGGAGCTGAAAGTTGCACGCGGGTTAAAATTGAAGGGTGGTAGTAGAATTTAAACCACTGTCCACATGGTAACTTTGGGTAAATTCTGGAGACAAAAGTGGTTTGGAAAAAACCTCCGAAAGGAGGCTCGAGAATGGGGTCCTATATAAATAAATTTGACTTGGTTTTTTGACTTTGTTTTAAAAATAATTTCATTTGTTGCGCACGCTGAAGGGAAAAGGCAGTCCACCATCTCTACCGGATCAACAGCTCAATCAACTAGCTCTACTACTGGATATGCGTATGCTACTGAGACTACTGATACTTCTTCGATTGAATCAATAAAAAACTGGTGCTTTTATATACCATAATGCATCCTTTGCTTCTTATGCTTATAGTGGTGCTGCTACTCATGCTTATGGGTATGGGTATGAATCTACCAGCCCAGAAGAGTTGTAGAAATATATACAAGGACAAATGGTATATGTTCTCTTGCAGTAAACGGTTCAAAGATTCAAAAGAAACATAGCATATTTTCTAAAAAGTGACTGTTTTAGTCATTTTATTCAACGAATTGTTTCCAGAAAAAAAAGAATAAATTTCAAAAATGGAAAGAGGATTTTCATCATAACATCGGTATATACAATAACCTCTCTCATTTTTTACCCAGGTGATACAGATTGGGATCTGCAAAGTCATCTTCAAAGGGAAAATATTTAGATTTCGAAATGACTGTTCTAGTCATCCAACAAAAATAATTGTTTAGATCAAATGAAGATGTATTTTGTGAAATTGGGAGAGTATTTTCTTCACAACAAACCTATATACAATAACCTCTTTCAGTTTTCACATAGGTGCTATGGTTTAGCAGAATCAAAATCAGTTGTACAGGCCAGTTTTCATGTTTTCTAGAGGACTATTTTAGCCATCAACTTCAAAAAAAATTTTTGGACAAATGAGATTTAATTTGACAAAACTGAGAGAGTTTTTTATTCTTAACAGGCCTATAATCAAAAACCTCCTTCCGTTTGTACACAGTAATCACAGGTTAGGAGAATTTAAAATATCTTTACAGGTCATTTTTCCAGAAATATACAATTTTATTATATGAGTCATCAGCTTCAAAGAAATATTTCGAGGAGATTGAGATTATTCTGGAGAAATGAATACATGGGTTTTTTTGGGCACATGTCCAATTATTAAAACCTCTCCCAAATTTCATACAGCTGTCACCATTGGAGATATGCAGGAGAAACTTTGTTGTAACTGTTTCTATTTTTAGAAGTTCAGTTAGGTTTTGAATTCTAAGTTAGGTAAAGACTTTTCTTATATAAATTGAAATGTAATTGATAGTTAAAAAGGGGGATTTTTAGAGGGGATTTTCAAGAGCAGAGAGGCTCTACATTGTAATGGATTCACGTTTTCAGTAAATGAATGAAATTTGCAGAGGAGGAATGTAAAATCTTTTTCATGTCACAGATTCTTGTGCCATATTTTTCTTCAGTAAGTAATTTCTTTATGTGACTGTTTATCCTGTTTTCCACTCCATTCTGTATTTGCTTTCATGCTTGAGCATTATTTTTTATGGGCTAGAATTCATCCTGCATGCTCTAGGTCCATTGTTCAAGTATTTTCAAAATATTTTATTCTAAAGTCTTGCAGAATTCACCATAGTTAGGTGCTCTGTTTGATGGAATGTCTTCCTTTGTCTACTAATCAACCTGCTAATACCTCAAGACTGAGAAAATGGTGCCTACCTTGCCTCTGATCATAAACCTTAAAAACCTTACCTCCTGCAACCTATTTCAGATCTGATTGTTGACTCCATTGCCCAATGGTCTCCTCCATGACTGTCGTACCAAGTCTTTAAAACAAACTTGTCCTATTTGTCCCATCAGAAATCTGACCTTCTAAGTGTCTTTGATTGAATATCTTGAGTATAAAACCTTTGTAAATAGTGAGAGATCCCTCTCTGATTGTATTAGGTCAGAAATACATTCTAAAGTGGTTTTTGATGTTACCTTGGAATCTACCTTTTCACAACCTGGGTACATTCTGAGTGATAACAAACTGGCGCCGTTGTCGGGGAACGAAGGTTCAAATCTTCCCTGGGTATAAATGACATACTTTCAGATTTGACTGTTGATGGTGAACGATAGTCAAATATCAGCAAGGCTGTGCATCTTTCACCTGGCGACTCCATCTTTGAAGAATCTAGTTTTCAGAATTCCTATGGCGACTCCACTGTCAAAAGATTGTAAATTTTGAAGAGTTGATTCAGTGTATTCATTTGTCAAGATGAGTTCTTTGTCTGCAAGGTATGCTCCTATGAATCGTGCTCACATTCTTGCTTTTCCAAATCGAATACCTAAAGTGGATTGGCAAACAGGTCTTCCAAAGTTTAAAGATCAAAAGAATGATGATGCTGCCCTTCATTTAGTGAGATTTCATATACATATACATAAGCTGGGAGTTAAATTACATGAAGATTCTTTAATGAAAATGTTCATGGCTACTTTAGAAGGAGATGCAAGGTCATGGTATGAAGGGTTACCATCAGAAAGTTTATTTTCCCTTACTGATTTTCATACAGTATTTCATGAACATTACAAAAACAATACCCCTCCTTGTTGCTGGTTCAAGATTTTTGTATGCATGTTAAAGCTTTCATTGAGGATTTGGAAAAATTCTATAGTGATGATGAGTTAGTGGATGAAGAGCTTTTATAAATTTTATATGAGAACCCATTTCAGAAAAAAGAAACACAAATTAGTTGTCTTCACATCCAAAAAAAATCTCAGCAGTTAATAATTTCTTCCTCTACTGAAAAATACATGAGCCAAAGCTCTGATTCAAGCAGCTACATTTCTTTTGTTGAAGTAGATGATAATTTGCAGCAGTCTTGTCATTCTTTGTGTGACCAAGAACGAAGTTGGGATGGTCAATCAAACCCTTCTTCATATTATTCAAATTTTGAAGTTTTGTTTCAACATGAGGCTGCTTATTCCCAATCAGAAAATTCCTTTTTGCAGCAACAATTTCCTCTAAATTCTAATGCTTCTGTGGGTGATTACATAAAGAATTCTGATTCTACAAATTTTCAGTCTTACAGTCCCTCCACATATTTATTTTCTGAAAATACAATTAAAGAGAAATCAGCCCTTGGATTAGAATTGGAAAAAAGATATGAGCATGAAGATAATCAGCCTATTGATGTGAAAGAAGACGGTTATACTCTTGATGGTTTTTCTGATGATTGTGGTCAGCTTGTTGAAAATTATGTTAGTGATGATTTTAAAGAAAATTTTAGCCTACTTATATCTAATGAAAAGGAAGAGCAATCATGCCATCAATCTCAGTATGTGAAAGAACTAACAGTGTGCAATAAACAAAGGGATCACAAAGAAGAAGATGAGAAATCTCAATGGGATGTTTCTTTAAATCTTTCCAATTCAGAAACATTTTGTCAAGAAGACAACTTTCTGCTTAATCTTGTTCAACAAAATGATATTCCTCTTGAAATGCTTGAGAAGAAAGGAGTTGTAGATATAGAAATATTAAATGAAGTTGCTGATATATCATTGAAAAACAATCATGAGAATTCCTTTCAAAACTCTTTTAAAGATCAGTTTCAGAGTATGCAAGAGGAGTTACTTTTTGGACAGCCTTGTCATGACAAACAAGTGATTGAATATTTTGAAATTTGTCATGTTTTTTATGATCCAGTAGGAGAGTACATGGATAAATATTTCATATGGAGTAGTTGGTTATATGTTTGCAGCAAAGGACAAACTTTTCATCTATTTCGTTCTTATGTTCTAATTTCGATCAAGCATGAGGAAGAAATGGAATTATTGGATAAATTGCTTGATTGGCTTCATTGGAAGTCAGATTTTGCTTGATTGGGCATTTGTGCTTAGTTAAGTAGGATAGGTAGGTATGAATAAGCTCAACATGGCGAGCATCTCCTTTAGCATTTTTCAGTTTGGTTTCAGTTTCAAGTGCAATTCAGTTACAGGTTACAGGTTGACAGAGTGGGATTTGTTTGCAAAATGGTTTCAGTTGATGGTTCAGTTCAAAACAGGTTGAGCATTTCAGAGAAAGATTAAGAGAAGCCCAATGGATTTGGCACCTGGTCTACGGGGTTCTTTGCTACCTCGCAGGGAGGATAGCATCCCTAGTTGGAGCCAGTTGTTAGCACTGAATTTATTTGCCTTCAAAATTTTAATTTTCCATGGGTGATTGAGTTGGTTTCCAAAGTTTTCTCATTAAAATATGTCCAAATTGGCAAAGAAGAGGAGTTAAACGAATTTTAGAAATAATTTCTTCACAAATGGGGCAAAAAATCCTATTAATTTTTTAATGAAATCTAAAAAATGAGTTTTTAAAAGATTTTATTTTATCTATATTCAAAAATTAATAGTTTTGAATATTCTTCCAAAGTCAAAAAGCGGGATTTATTCATACAAACCAAGTTTAATAAAGTTTTACGGGCTAAAACAAGGTTTATTACCTTTCTTAAAGGTATAATTAAAACATTAGCTAATAAAATAATTGGACGGCTAATGTAAAAGGTGAATTATATTAACGGGTAATATTATTTCCGGGGAGTAAAGTTGCACGTTAATTAAAACAAAAAGTGCTCAGTAGAATGCATATGTGTAAAGTTGATTCGACGGCAGAGAATTAAAATAAATTAAATCAACGGCTGAAAATGATTCGGGAGCCAAGACTTGCACGGTAGATAAGACCCAAGTGCTCAGCGGAATGTATATGGGTAAGCTCATCCGACGGTTAAAAAATAAAGTGAAAAATAATCAATGGTTATTATGAATTCCGGAGAGTGAACTTGCACGTTGGATAAAAGAAAGGAGCCCGGCGGAATTCATTACATGGCGCTTGATCCAACGGTTGAAAGTTAAAGGCAGAATAGATCAGCAGTCACTGATGATTCCGGAGCTAAAAGTTGCATGGGGGTTAAAATTGAAGGGTGGTAGTGGAATTTAAACCACTGTCCACGTGGTAACTTTGGGTAAATTCCGGGGACAAAAGTGGTTTGGCAAAAACCGCCGAAAGGAGGCTCGAGAATGGGGTCCTATATAAATAAATTTGACTTGGTTTTTTGTCTTTGTTTTAAAAATAATTTCATTTGTTGCACGCGCTGAAGGGAAAAGACAGTACACCATCTCTGTGGGATCAACAGCTCAATCAACTAGCTCTACTACTGGATATGCGTATGCTACTGAGACTACTGATACTTCTTCGATTGAATCAATAAAAAAACTGGTGCTTTTATATACCATAATGCATCCTTTGCTTCTTATGCTTATAGTGGTGCTGCTACTCGTGCTTATGGGTATGGGTCTGAATCTACCAGCCCAGAAGAGTTGCAGAAATATATACATGACAAATGGTATATGTTCTCTTGCAGTAAATGGTTCAAAGATTCAAAAGCAACATAGCATATTTTCTAAAAAATGACTGTTTTAGTCATTTTATTCAACGAATTGTTTCCAGCAAACGAAGAATAAATTTCAAAAACGGAAAGAGGATTTTCATCATAACATCGGGATCTACAATAATATCTCTCAGCTTTTACCCAGGTGATACAGATTGGGAGCAACAAAGTCATCTTTAGAGGGAAAATATTCAGATTTCGAAATGACTGTTCTAGTCATCCAACAAAAATAATTGTTTAGATCAAATAAAGATGTATTTTGTAAAACTGGGAGAGGCTTTTCTTCACAACATAACTATCTACAATAACCACTTTCTGTTTTCACACAGGTGCTATGGTTTAGCAGAAACAAAATCAGTTGTACAGGCCTATTTTCATGTTTTCCAAAGGACTATTTTAGCCATCAACTTCAAAGAATTGTTTTCGACAAATGGGATTTAATTTGAAAAAACTGAGAGAGGTTTGTATGCTTAACAGGCCTATAATTAAAAACCTCCTTCAGTTTGTACACATCAATCACAGGTTGGGAGAATTTAAAATATCTTTACAGGTCATTTTTCCAGAAATATACAATTTTATTATATGAGTCATCAACTTCAAAGAAACATTTCTAGGATATTGAGATTATTCTGGATAAATTAAGACATGGGTTGTTTTGGGAACATGTCTAATTATAAAAACCTCTCCCAGATTTCATATAGCTGTCACCATTGGAGATATGCAGGAGAAACTTTGTTGTAACTGTTTCTATTTTTAGAAGTTCAGTTAGGTTTTGAATTCTAAGTTAGGTAAAGACTTTTCTTATATAAATTGAAATGTAATTGATAGTTAAAAAGGGGGATTTTTAAAGGGTATTTTTAGAGGGGATTTTCAAGAGCAGAGAGGCTCTACATTGTAATGGATTCACGTTTTCAGTAAATGAATGAAATTTGCAGAGGAGGAATGTAAAATCTTTTTCATGTCAGAGATTCTTGTGCCATCTTTTTCTTCAGTAAGTAATTTCTTTATGTGACTGTTTATCCTGTTTCCACTCCATTCTGTATTTGCTTTTATGCTTGAGCATTAGTTTTTATGGGATAGAATTCATCCTGCATGCTCTAGGTCCATTTTTCAAGTATTTTCAAAATATTTTCTTCTAAAGTCTTGCATAATTCACCATAGTTAGGTGCTCTGTTTGATGGAATGTCTTCCTTTGTCTACTAATCAACCTGCTAATACCTCAAGACTGAGGAAATGGTGCCTACCTTGCCTCTGATCATAAACCTTCAAAACTTTACCTCCTGCAACCTATTTCAGATCTGATTGTTGACTCCATTGCCCAATGGTCTCCTCCATGACTGTCGTACCAAGTCTTTAAAACAAACTTGTCATATTTGTCCCATCAGAAATCTGACCTTCTGAGTGTCTTTGATTGAATATCTTGAGTATAAAACCTTTGTAAATAGTGAGAGATCCCTCTCTGTTTGTATTAGGTCAGAAATACATTCTAAAGTGCTTTTTGCTGTTCCCTTGGAATCTACCTTTTCACAACCTGGGTACATTCTGAGTGATAACAACCATCAAAACCAAAATTAATGATGATGGAACAAGCTCGACTCTCATCCGGCTCTGGAAGGGACGTCCTCACCCGCCCACATTGAAGTGCTGGGGGCTTGGGGAGGGGAGTTAAAGGCCCTGGCATGCGTGGTGCCACACAACCGACTCCCAGCTCGAGGTGTTATGCATTGTCGATGGTACAAGTTGGCACTCACATTCGTGTATAATTTCTTTTTTTATTACAAATATTTTATTTATGTTATAAATATTTTTGTTTCTATTAAAAAAATGAATTAATTAGTAAATAATAATTATAAATGTATATATTTTTATTTTATCTCAAGTTATTATAAAATTATATAAAATGATGGTTAATAATAAGTTAGAATTTTTTTTTAATGTTTTATTTAAATTTATATTAAATATATTCTCTTTGTAAAGTGTTGCCTTCTAAAACGTGTTTGGCCTTTAGCCCGCTTACCTTCACTTTCAAGCCAAATGTTGATCTTCTTTTCCAAAATAATATCGTACAACTTGGCTAAGAGAGGGCTAATCATAATTGTCGATAATTAGAAGGGTTGTTTGTATCTCCAATTTTAAAAATAGAGATAATGAGGACGAAATATTCTTCTGAATCGATTGCATTTATGTATATCATATTTATATTAATCATATATATTTTAATATTAATATTTATATTAACTAATATTAATAATATGTATATATAATATTTATATTAATATTCATATTAA
>LPNX010935231.1:727480-748115 GCA_001517045.1 Pseudotsuga menziesii | reverse complement strand
ATATATGAAAATATTGGGTTGTTTAGATAAACGAGTCGGTCGATTTAAGGTTCATGATTGTCTAGCGTCTACCAATTGGATTTTTCTCAATCCTTGGTGTATTCCAACACACATTTCAAAATTAAATCGACAACGTTTAAATTGGGCAACATTTCTGCTTGCGCGACACATATTTCAAAATTAAACCTGTAGCATAAACGTTGCCAGTTGATAGAAATATTTATAAAAACTATAAATTTAATGTTTAAATTTAACAAATTTAAATTAAAATTTTATAAAAAATTAATGATTTGTATCGGGTCTAAGGTTCATTAATTGTCTCTATGGTTTATATAGGTTTTGTTTGCTTGGTGTCTTATGGATTTTTTTCAATCCTTTTTGTATTCTCGAAGGATCGAAAAAATTCGGGAGCATTTATGCTTGTTGGCACACATTTCGAACATATTTAACAAAACTACCTAACCTAAAAACATGTATAACAATGATTTTTTTTAATTTTAACCTAAAATTTTTAAACTTAAAAGAAACGTAAAATTCGATTTAAATTTCAAAAAATTAGTGTAGGATGTTACCTCTAGGCTCCGACTCCATCTCGGTGAAAGGTTGAAGGTTTTGGTTGGGTTATTTATGGCTCCAAGCTCCGCCAGCCTCCGTGGGGTGTGTTGTAGCTGCCTCGGTCGAGGTCTGTGTGGAGAAAATGCCAAAAAAGAAGCCGCACGTCTCTGCAGCCTCTTTTTATAATTTTTTTTGCACAACGACCTCGATCGAGCTTCTGCTAAACCAATGATTAATTGTCTCTATGGTTCATATAGGTTTTGTTTGCTTGGTGTCTTATGGATTTTTTTCAATCCTCCATGTATTCTCGAAGGATTGAAAAAATTCGGGAGCATTTATGCTTGTCGGCACACATTTCGAACATATTTAACAAAAAAACCTAACCTAAAAACATGTATAACAATGATTTTTTTTAATTTTAACCTAAAATTTTTAAACTTAAAAGAAACGTAAAATTCGATTTAAATTTCAAAAAATTAGTTTAGGATGTTACCTCTCGGCTCCGACTCTATCTCGGTGAAAGGTTGAAGGTTTTGGCTAGGTTGTTTGTGGCTCCAAGCTCCGTCGGCCTCCGTGGGGTGTGTTGTAGCTTCCTCAATCGAGCTCTGTGTGGAGAAAATGCCTAAAAAAAAGCCACACCTCTTCGCAACCTCTTTTTATAATTTTTTTTGCACAATGACCTCGATCGAGCTTCTGCTAAATGATCAATCAAGGTTCTAACTCTTCGATCGAGCTTCTGCTAAACCCTCGATTGAGGTTCTAAACCTCAATCAAGGGTTTAGCAAAAGCTCGATCGAGGTTCTAACTCCTTGATCAAGGGTTTAAAATTGCTTGATTGAGGTACGTTTTTGTGTTTTTGCCGAAAACGTCTTGCCAAAAAGTGTAACCCAGCTCCATGGATGCACCTTTGTCTATGTCCTTCACTATATCTCTCTCACGAGAGATTTAATGTCCATCAAAAGTTCAGCATGACCCAATCAAAATTCAACAGAATCACGGATATAGAAAACAAATTACATACTTTAGATGAGAAATACTCAATATATAAATGGAATATTTAGAAGTGTAAGAGAGTGTTATGGTTTGTTTAATTCCTAGAGGACATGCGGATTTTTTTTAAAGTACAACATTGGTTAATTTGTGTGAACTAGAAAGATGTGTTTATTGTGCAACTCACTCTTCGTTGGTTGGAGATCTACTTCAATAGTGTCGCAATAAATAACCCTCAAGAAGGGGTAGCCTAGCCTCTAAGTGACATGTACTCTAGATAGCCACTATTTATAAATATTCAAATATAAATATTCTATTTTTTTCTTAAATCTATAGTTAAATATTGTTTATATTATAGAAGTATATATATACTCTATGTAAATTACCATTAAAATTATGATGAAATATACTTATTTTAATAAAAAATAATTGTTTTGAGTGGCTTTTACTTCTAACATATACATATGTATATAAAATAAAGAATATTGTTCATGTATACAAATAAAGATTATTGTTCAAATGTTATTGGAGAACTCATTTTTAATATAATTAGACCATCTCCCTAGATGGGGTGTGGCAGTTCAGAGCGTTTAATGTGTAATGGGATGGGTAGGAACATCACAGGCACATGTGGCAAGCAAACCCAAGCGAGAGGAAGATCCTGCAACTACCAGCCAGCCCCTACATTGAAGATGGTATGAGGTCGATATAAGACACGACATTGTGGCACGGGTGTCATTTACTCTCCCTCGATTGTGATCCCTTCTTATCAGCTATGACACTTGCTCGGATCAACATCCCTTGTGCATTTTTCATGCACGACCTTCTTGATGGTGGAGGACATATCGAGTTTCCATTTACGGTGTACAATTATCAACCCTAAAACTACTGTGGTTTTCTTTGAGAAAAATATGGTGCCCCTAGGAAGGAAAAGAAGGCAAGGTAGTAGAGTTGCAGACCCCAACCGTGGAGAAGGAGTGACAGGTCTCCCAGGGAAGCTTGCTAGACTGACTAATGCTCTCCTCCTTTTGAGGAATGATCTCAGTGAGGCAAAGGAAGAATGCCATGTGAGACTATTAGAGCTTCATGACAAGGTCCAAAAAATCATGGATTGGTGTGCAGAGGTAGCTCTCACCTTTCACCTTCCTTCACCCCTGCTCATGACCGTTGGAGAGGATGGGAGTGTCATGAGAATTTTTTTATCAAGTAGCTTCTTTCCATTGATTGTTTTTCAGGGATTCTAAATGTTTTATGTTATGGAGATGATGAACTTGACATAGCCTTTGAACTAATGATTTTGTTTTTTCACAAACAATACTATGCCTTTGATAAGACCAATATGATGAAGGGATATTTTCTCCTTTAAAGACGCCCAATTGAATGTGCACGATGCTATTTTCTAGATATGAGAGACCATTTTAGAGGATGGAAGGTTTACCTGATAAATCTTTAGATTGATGAGCTAAAGAAATCACTATATACAAGAGAAATGGTTCTACATACTTCCATTAAAAAAATCTCTAGAAAATTCTACACACTTTAATAGAGAATAACATATAAAGAAAGCTATTAATAACTTAATTTCAGAAGTTCTTAAAAGAAAACAGATATTAAATTTAGTTGAAAAAATTAAAAAATTATAAGAAAAAAATATTAAAATAAATGTTTGTACCGATAAATATATTTAAGTATTATATAGGTGTTAGAATAATAGTGCACTTTCCTATTAGCAATTCACAATTTCGCGAGCAGTTCACAATTCCGCCACTCGGGTTTATGTTTCTGATTTGATTTCCTTCGAAATAAAATGCCTCCTTTATGCTGCTAAAGCAGAACTGCCGGATCAAACCCTAGCTCTTGGGTGGGTAATAAATGTACATGAAAACCGTTTTAGTGGAACTTAGTTTTGGGAAAAACAGTTTTGTTACTTCAAATTCAATTAGTAACATGTCGGCTGCGGGCACATTTAATGATATGCGACAAGCTGAATATTGTTCGCCATGAAAGGTGCTACAAACAAGCAATTGAAACTAGGAGAAATGTGGAAGCTAAGCCTGAACTGAGCCTGGCAGCTCTGAGACCTGGGATTAAAGGGGTTAGACCTGCCGCTGTGTTTGGCAATTATCTGCTGGCCTGTCAGAGCTTATTTTCATTTATAGGACACATATTATATTGACTGCGCTGGTAATATTTTCATTCAATTAATGTCAATTTAATTTAACTACAAAAATACTTATTTAATTTTTTATTTTAATAAACAGTGATCAATCTCAATAAAAATCTTCATTTTTTCTCATCTTTTTCATTATAAAAACTACATCCACATTAAACTTTCTTAAACTCTTCTATTTTTTTCTCATCTTTTTCATTATAAAAACTACCTACACGTTCAATTTTCTTATACTTTCTTATACTGATTTTAAAAATCAGAAGTTAGCAATTAGAGAAGAGCACTTTCTTTTACTTATTTAAAATTTTTTAAGTTGCAATAAGAGACTAGCACTGATTTAATTAGCCACTCATTCGTTTGTATAAAATAACCACTGATTGGAAATTTGAGCCTTCTAATTGAGTACAGTTCTTATGAGTTACATGTTGGAAAAATGTAATTACTCGCAGATTTGTACTTGACTTCCAGCCGACTCTGTCAGAGTCTGTACAAGTCAAGATCTTGTCTGTCAGTCTGACAAGAAGGAAGAGTCCACGAGTAGGCAACGTAATCCAGTGGAATTTATTTCTGAAGCTAAGTTGTTAAGTAGATAGTTATTACAGTATTTAATAGTGAGTCAGTCGGCCGATACAGAAGCAATCTTCAGGTTGCCTATAAATAGAAGAAGCAAATAGTAAATTAGTTTATAGATACAGATACATAGACATTAGACAACAGAGGAACTCAGGGTGAGAAAGAGAAGTCGAAGCTCAAGCTTCTGTGCATGTGATCTAGTCAAAGCGCTGAAGCTTTGTAGACCGACGAGTCCGGACCCACCAGTTTGTAACCGACAAGTTTGTAGTACTTTGTTATTTCCACATAGTTAAATATATGAAATAGTTTGTGGTTGAATACATGATTATTTGGCCGCAAATATTTTTAGATTTACTTCTGTAAATGTCTTTTACAATTACTGTTAAGTGAAAGATCAAAGAACCCATAAAATTCTCACCGCGTGAAAGTCAGAGGGTTTTAAGGCACATTGATCGACTCAAGTCTTCCTACATATTTGGGCATATGTTTTTATAAGATCTTTGGATTTGTTAATGTGTCCATTTTTACTCTATCTTACTCACAGGTGAAAAGCATTTGTAATTTCTTAAGTCTTTAGGCTAAGAAACATACTCTCTAAATCTCGACCAAAGTGAGCCAACTTGAGTGGTCGAAGAGGTAACCGACTTGAGTGGTCGGTTGAGTCAGCCGACTGAGGTGAGCCGACTTGGTCGAAGACAAGAAGATAGATGACTTGGTCGAAGACAAAAAGTGAACCAACTTGGTTGAAATAACCAACTTGGTCGAAGAGAAGAAGACAACCGACTTGGTCGAAGTGACATGTGGTCGAGGTAAAAACTGGTCAGACAAGTAAGTCGAAGTAATTTTGGTTAAGTGAAGGACCGACTAAAATTTATAAACTTTTTTAGTCGGACATAGACAAGTTTCACCCGACAGGTGAAAAAGAAAAGTGGTCGGCGTGAAAAGTGAAAATCAACTTTAATATCGAGTGAGCCCTAAACCCAAGTTTAGTCAGCTTGGTTTTGGCTATCTGGTATCAGAGCTAGGTTATATCAGAGCAAGGTTATATAGCAAGGTTTATATCAGCCCAAGATTTTAGGAAAGAAATCTTGTCTTAAAAGGTAGAAATTAATTTTCTAAGGAAAGTTAATCAAAAAATTAAAAATGGCTTCCACTTCTGGTTCATTGCAACCTCCAAGTTTTACAGAAAATAATTATGAATATTGGTCTTTAACAATGAAGGATTTATTCAGAGGTCAAGATGTCTATAGATAGTCCAGCATGGTTATGCAGAACCAGCAGACATGACAACATATAACAATCTCACACAGGCTGAGAAAGATGTCTTGAGAGAACAGAGGAAGAAAGATAGAAAAGCTCTGTTTTTCATACATCAAGCTATGCATGAGAGCATACTCCCAAGAATAACATCAAAGACTAATGCTAAGGAAGCATGGGATACATTGGAAACTGCCTATCAAGGTTTGGATAAGGTAAAGACATCCAAGCTGCAGATTCTGAGAAAAGATTTTGAATCTCTATCCATGAAAGATTCAGAGAATGTAGACACATTCTACACCAGAGTTGTTGGGTGATAAACCAATTGAAATCTCATGGAGAATCCATACCAGACCAAAGAGTTGTTGAAAAAATTCTCAGAAGTCTTCCCCCAAGATTTGAAAACTTGGTTGTGACCTTAGAGGAACACATAAACATGTCTACATTTACCATTGATGAATTGCAAGCTTCACTCATCAAACATGAGCACAGACTTAGCAGATCACAGACATCATTGGAAGGTGCATTTGCAGCACAGTCATCCATAAGCCATGGTAGAGGCAGGGGGAGAAACAACTTCAGAGGTAAAGGAAGAAGTTCTTCAAGAGGAGGACAAGGAAAAAGTCCTGCAAATGTCGGTGGCAGAGGAGATAACTAGAACCCAAGTAAGCCAAGTGGCCAGAGGTTTTATATGTTGATGTATATGTAACTTCATAATGTATTCTTCTATGTATCTTATGTATTGTAACCCGATGTTTATTCCGGGATGTTTCTATTATGTACTTGAGTCATGTGATCATACCCCGATGTTCCGATCGGGAAGATTAATGATGTAAACAAGTCATATCAAGTCATTAGGTAAGTCCCCACAGTTTCGGGGCACTTGAGTTATTATACGCTAATTAAGGTGTAGGCTCGAGTAGTAATTATTAGGTTGAGCCTATGTGTGAAAATGCAATTCAAGTGAACGGATGAATATAAATAGAGAGTGAGAGTCTCTCTATTTATCACTTGTACAACACATCACTTGCTCTCTCAAGTGTGGCGCACTAGTGGAGAAGGAAATACTCTGGGAAGAAGAAGACTAGTGCTGTTGGGAGTGCATCTTACTGTTTTGGGGTTTTACATCTTGTGGTGATACTATCTTAGAGGAAGTTGCGGGGTTTTCTCCATTTATGGTTTCCCCGATCAAAACTCTTTGTGTATCTTGTCTCTTGTGATGTGCTTATGTTATTGCTGTGCTTTTTATTCTCTCAGTGAAAAGATCCTAACATAATGCTAGCTTAAATGTTGAAAAACTAACATGGTATCAGAGCTAACCTGAGAAGAAGACACTGTGCACCTGCGGGAACTAAGGCTTCCTAGTTTGTGGAATTTTCTCCACAGATTTCAAGAAAAAATAAGGTGGAATTACTCTCCTCCCTAGGGCGCATCTTTCTGTCGAAACAAAATTCAATTCTGAGGTTTTTTCAGTTTTGGACCTGTCACTAGGGTCGAAAATTAGGGATTTTTACAGAAGAGGAATTTTTCAGTGATCCCAGGCCTGGATTGATCTCCTCCCCAAAATCGAAGTTAGGAACAAATTTGAAGGCATTTGGGTGGACAGAACTCCGGAAAAGCAAAACCCTAGTTGCTCCTGAACCAGCTCTGCAGGATTTCAGCTCAAGTTTCAGATCCGACATCTTGAACCTGGTAAGATCCAAAATCTTTTTTATTTCTATTTGAGGTTGTTATTCAAAGATGTCTCATCATACCAAGCTTGATGAAAAGCTTGAAGGGGATGATAACTTCCGAGCTTGGAAGTATAGGATCTCCCTGGTCCTAGAAGAGAATGAATTAGACTCCTACATTCATGAGGAGGTTCCAGTTCTAGAGGGAGATGAGGCAAAGGCCTTACATAAGAAGAAGATGGTTATGGAAAAGAGGATCATTGCTAATTCTATCAAGGATCATCTTATCCCACAGGTGTCCTCTCTCAAGACACCTAAAGCTATGTTTGATGCACTAACCAAATTGTTTGAAGGAAAGAACATCAATCGGAAGATGACCCTGAGGAACCAGCTGAAGAATGTGAAGATTCAGAATGAAGAAACTATCTAGTCATACTTCACAAGGGTTTCTCAGATCAAGGAACAATTAGAAGCTGTTGATGAAGAAGTGGAAAATGCAGAGATTGTGATGACTACATTGAATGGCCTCCCTAGGACATGGGATGCCTTCATCCAAGGAATTTGTGCGAGAAAGAAGTTGGTCAAGTTCAGCAGACTATGGGAAGAGTTCTCGCAAGAAGAAGCTCGAATAGCAGCTCGAGAAGAGAAGATGGGAAGTGAATACCAAGCTCTTACGGTTCGCTCCAAGTCTCACTCCAAGTCAAGCAAGAGAAAATCTCATGGTTCTAGAGGTAAGAAATTTCACAAAAGTAATAGAGATGCATCTAGGATCATATGCTATACTTGTGATGAAGCAGGACACTATGCAAGGAATTGTCCCAACAAGCCGAAGATAGTAAAGAAGAGCAAAAAAAGAAGACATCATGCTCATGCTGCAAAGGATGATGAACCGTCCAGAAAGAGATCCAGATATGAAAGTGAAGATTCTTCAAGCGAGGATGAATATGTTCTGATATTAGCTCTCACAGGTAACATTACTCATGGAAGTGATGATTGGCTTATAGACAGTGGGGCTTCCAAACATATGACGGGATTCAAAGAATCTTTTGTAAGACTGTCAGAACATGAATCACCTCACAAGGTGAAACTAGGAGATGACTACCAATATCCAATAAAAGCATTGGATGAAAAAGGAATGCGGGTGGCATTCATAGATGGTAAAGTCATCATGTGGACTAAAGGGAAGACTATCGATGATGCGGTAGTGATTGGAGAACAAGAAGGAGGCTTATACAAATTGAAGGTCCATCCAGAACAAGCCTTGATCCATGACACAGTAGAGCCAAATGAGCTTTGGCATAGAAGACTTGCACATGTGCACTACAGAGCACTACCTATTGCAAGTAAAGCCGTCGAAGGTCTTCCAGAAATTCAAGCAAATCATGATGGGGTCTGCAAAGGATGTGCGAAAGGAAAGAATACAAAGAAGACATTTCCAAGCAGTGAAAGCAAAGCCAAAAGCATTCTAGAAATCATCCACTCCGATGTATGCGGTCCTATGTCATCAAACTCACTTAGCGGGTATGCATACTATGTTTCTTTTATTGATGATTTTTCTAGAAAGACATGGATTTATTTTATGAAAAACAAAGATGAAGTATTCAGCAAGTTCAAGGAATTCAAAGCCTTGATCGAGAATCATACTGAAAAGAAGATCAAGACCATTAGATCAGATAATGGGGGAGAATTCACTTCGAATGAATTCAAGGAGCTATGCAAAGAATCAGGGATTAAGAGGGAGTTGTCCACTCCTTATAATCCACAACAGAATGGGGTTGCAGAACGAAAGAACAGAACTATCATGGAAGCTGCAAGAGCTATGCTTCATGATCAAGAACTACCTATGCATCTTTGAGCTGAAGCTGCCAGAACAACGGTATATGTGCAGAACCGTACTCCACATAGAGTACTCGAGAAAAAGACTCCTGAAGAAGTTTTCACCGGCAAGAAACCAGAAGTCAGCCATCTCAGAATATTCGGCTGTCCTGTATACATACATATTCCAAAAGAGAAGAGAACAAAATTGGATCCTTCAAGAAAGAAGGGTATATTTGTGGGATACTCTGAAAGCTCGAAGGCTTATAGAATCTACTTTCCAGGATACAAGAAGATTGACATCAGCAGGGATGTGACATTTGATGAAGGCACAGCTTACAGCAAATCCAGAAAGAGACCTGCTGAAGAACCTGAAGAAGCGGAAGCAGAAGTACCCAGAAGACATGATACAATCATGGACAAAGAAGCTCAAGAAGAAGATCGAGAGTTCGAGGAACCTCAAAGACCTGTAGATCCACCTATGGAGAAGAATACTCATAAGAGGAAACCTGCTTGGGTACGTGAACTTATCCAAGGTTCGGGAAAATATGGGGCTCCAGAAGAGAATCACAGAGAAAGAAAGAGGACTAGATCAAATTCCGGGTATGTAGCTTTACTATGTGATTTCATTGATAAAGAACCTTCCAGTTATGAAGAAGCGACAGAACAGAAAGAATGGAAGGATGCTATGATCAAAGAATATCAATCGATCATGAAGAATGATGTTTGGGATGTTGTCGCAAGAGCAAAAGGGAAGTAAGTTGTCACTTCCAAATGGATCTACAATATCAAGCATGCTGCGGACAGTAACATTGAAAAGTATAAAGCAAGATTTGTGGCTTGAGTATTCTCTCAGAAAGAGGGAGTAGACTATGAAGAGACCTTTACACCTGTAGCCAGATACACTTCCATCAGATCAGTACTTGCTCTAGCTGCAGTGACGAAGTGGAAGCTACACCAGATGGATGTCAAGACTGCTTTCTTGAATGGTGTAGTAGAAGAGGAAGTGTATGTAGAACAGCCACTCGGTTTTGAGACATATGACAGAGAGTCTCATGTATGTAGATTGAAGAAAGCCCTGTATGGTTTGAAACAGGCACCCAGGACCTGGTACAGCAGGATTGACATCTTTCTATCTAGTTTAGGCTTTACCAAGAGTAAAATAGACTCCAACCTTTACTACAAGGTTGAAGATGGCAACCTAGTGATGCTTCTACTGTATGTAGATGATCTATTTGTGACAGGTACAAATGGGTTGATTGCGGATACGAAGAGAAAGCTTGCTGCTGAGTTCGAAATGAAGGACTTGGGGATGATGCATTACTTTCTAGGTATGGAGGTGTGGCAGAGTACAGATGGGATCTTCCTTGGACAAGGGAAGTATGCAGTAGAGATCCTGAAGAGGTTTGAGATGATGGACTGCAAGGCTATGGCTACACCCATGGCATCAAACCTGAAGCTATTGAGTGATACTTCTTCAGAGTCGGTTGATGCTACGATGTATCGTTAGATGATTGGGTCATTGATGTGACTGACGAACACGAGACCAGACATTTGCTTTGTTGTGAACACCTTGAGCCAGTACCTAACAGATCCGAGAAGTGTTCACTTGATGGCTGCAAAGCATATTCTGAGGTACCTGAAAGGTACAATTGATTATGGGCTCAAGTACGATGCGAATCAGAAGATTAACCTGGAGGGTTATGTTGATTCATATTGGGCAGGTAGTGCCATTGACACGAAGAGTACTTCAGGATGTTGCTTCAGTATGGGATCAGGTGTGATCTCTTGGTTTAGCAGGAAGCAATCCTATGTGGCACTGAGTACAGCTGAAGCAAAGTATGTCGCAGCTTATTCAGCTAGTTGTGAGGCAGTATGGCTGCGGAAGCTACTGTCTGATATATTTGATCTCCATTTGGATGCTACTTGTATACATTGTGACAACCAGAGTTGTGTGAAGTTGTCAGAGAATCCAATGTTTCATGACAAGTCGAAGCATATCGAGATCAAGTATCACTATATCAGGGATATGGTGCAGAGAGGAGCAGTGAAGCTCTTGTATGTTGCGACGGAGGAACAGATAGCTGATGTATTGACGAAGCCATTGGCTAGGCTGAAGTTCGAGTATTTCAGAGAGAGACTTGGTGTTCTCCAGATCAAGGCTTCCTCCCAGAGATAGTGATGAGACCCATAGCCATTCTGACATGGTGAGAGGATTGGTTCCTTCCATGGTCAGATGTAAGGGCTAATCCATTCTGTCATGGTGAGAGGATTTAGTTCCTTCCATGTTAGATATGAGTGCTAGAGATCTACCGCCATTCTAACGAGCAAGTTAGATGTAAGGGCAGTGCCATTCTGTTCATGGCTAAAGGATTTAGTTCCTTCCATGTCAGATGTGAGTGCCAACCATTCTGTCGAGTAGGACAGATGTAAGAGCTACCGCCATTCTGATGAGCAGGTCAGATGTAAGGGCAGTGCCATTCTGTTCATGGCTAAAGGATTTAGTTCCTTCCATGTCAGATGTGAGTGCCGACCATTCTGTCGAGTAGGAAAGATGTAAGGGCTACCGCCATTCTAATGAGCAGGTCAGATGTAAGGGCAGTGCCATTTTGTTCATGGCTAAAGGATTTAGTTCCTTCCATGTCAGATGTGAGTGTCGACCATTCTGTCGAGTAGGACAGATGTAAGGGCTACCGCCATTCTGACGAGGAGGTCAGATGTGAGTGCCGGCCATTCTGTCGAGTAGGACAGATGTAAGGGCTACCGCCATTTTGACGAGTAGGTCAAATGTAAGAGTAGTTCCATTTTGACGAGGAGGTCAGATGTGAGTTCCGACCATTCTGTCGAGTAGGACAGATGTAAGGTCTACCGCCATTTTGACGAGTAGGTCAAATGTAAGGGCAGAGCCATTCTGTTCATGGCTAAAGGATTAGATTCCTCCCATGTCAGATGTGAGTGCCAGCCATTCTGACGAGTAGGGAAGATATAAGGGCTACCAAATACCTACCATGGGCTAGGCCTACAACCAGCATGAAAAAGGGATGGCTCTGTAGAACTTCCTATGAAGAGATAGTACACACATGATGATGACCAGAGATGATCCAGATCGAGCTATGATCCAGATCCAGTTATGATGACTCCAAGAGATCCAGATCGAGTGATGATCCAGATCGAGCTATGATCCAGATCCAGTTATGATGACTCCAAGAGATCCAGATCGAGTGATGATCCAGATCCAGCAGTGATGATCCAGATCGAGAGATGATCCAGATCCAGTCTAGTGATGATGATCCAGATTGAGTGATGATCCAAATCCAATGATGATGTCCTATGATGATCCAGATCCAGTTCTATGATGATCCAGATCCAGATGAATTGAAGATGAAGATGACTTGAAGATGAAGATGGCTTGAAGACGAAGATGATCCAGTTGATGCAGAGAAGAAGACCAGTGTTGAAAATTGTGTCGAAAGAATACATTCCTAGTTAAGAGGGAGTGTTGATGTATATGTAACTTCGGAATGTATTCTTCTATGTATCTTATGTATTGTAACCCGATGTTTATTCCGGGATGTTTCTATTATGTATTTGAGTCATGTGATCATACACCAATGTTTCGATCGGGAAGATTAATAATGTAAACAAGTCATATCAAGTCATTAAGTAAGTCCCCACATTTTCGGGGCACTTGAGTTATTATACACTAATTAAGGTGTAGGCTCGAGTAGTAATTATTAGGTTGAGCCTACGTGTGAAAATGCAATTCAAGTGAACGGATGAATATAAATAGAGAGTGAGAGTCTCTCTATTTATCACTTGTACAACACATCACTTGCTCTCTCAAGTGTGGCGCACTAGTGGAGAAGGAAATACTCTAGGAAGAAGAAGACTACTGCTGTTGGGAGTGCATCTTACTGTTTTGGAGTTTTACATCTTGTGGTGATACTACCTTAGAGGAAGTTGCGGGGTTTTCTCCATTTATGGTTTCTCCGATCAAAACTCTTTGTGTTTCTTGTCTCTTGTGATGTGTTTATGTTATTGCTGTGCTTGTTATTCTCTCAGTGAAAAGATACTAACATAATGCTAGCTTAAATGTTGAAAAACTAACATGATAAATAAAAAATTCAATGTCATTACTGTAAGAAGTTTGGTCATTATGCATATGAATGCAGGAAGAAGCAATATGACCAAGGAAGGCAAAGCCCAAGTTAGTCGACCAACACCAGCACTTCGACAAGTGCAATGTTAATGGCATCGACATCTCCACTTGAATGCAATGTTGTTCAAGAAAGTCCACATGACATATGGTACTTAGACTCAGGATGCAGCAACCACATGACTAGTAATTTGAATATGTTTTCCAGTCTAGACACTTCAGTTAAAACTGATGTTACACTTGGAAACAATGTCCAAGTCACTGTCTTAGGAAAAGGCACTGTTGATATTCTAACCAAACAGGGGGAGAGTAAGTATATCCCTGATATCTATCATGTCGAAGGTCTGAAACATAATCTGTTAAGCATTTGACAGTTGTTACAAAAAGGCTACAGAGTCTACATGGAAGATGAACACTGTGTGATCAAAGACAAGCGTCCAAGTAACCAGTTGATAGCAAAAGTGCCAATGACAAGAAACCGCTTGTTTCCATTGAGGATAGTTCCCAACATAAAAGGGAAGAAAAAGACGGGAGCTGCATTCAAGGTAGAAAGTGAAGAAATAGTCGAGCTCCTCGACAAGAGAGAAAATTGTAGCGCTAATTTGCAAGCTGCATTTCAGACAGAAGACTAGGATGAATCCTGGTTGTGTCATTTCAGATTTGGAAATCTGAATTTTTGTGGGCTAAAGCTACCGCACACAAAGAATAGGGTGAAGGGATTACCATTGATCGATAGACCAGAGAGGGTTTGTGAAGGCTGCATTTTTTGCAAGCACCATACAGAGACTTTTCCAGTCGGAAAGTCCTATAGAGCATGCACACAACTTAAAATTGTGCACTCTGACATCTGTGGTCCAATGCAGACATCATCCATTGGTGGCTGCAACTATTTTCTAACCTTTATTGATGATTACTCAAGAAAGACATGGGTATATTTCTTGAAACACAAATCTGATTCATTTGGTTATTTTCAGCAGTTCAAGGCACTCGTGTGGAACCAGAGTGGTCATCGCATCAAGATCTTAAGGACCGACAGAGGAGGTGAATATGTTTCAAATGAATTTTTGAATTTTTGCAAGACCCATGGCATACAAAAACAATTCACTGCACGGTATACACCTCAACAGAATGATATTGCCGAAAGAAAGAACATAACCATCATGGAGATGGCACATAGCATGTTGGCAGCCAAGCATTTGCCAAATGAGTATTGGGATGAAGTAGTCGCAACTGCTGTATACATTATGAACCGGTGTCCGACAAAGAGTGTGAAGAACAAAGTTCCCCAAGAAGCATGGACATGTATGAATCATAGTGTTTCCCATTTAAAATTTTTTGGTTGTGTTGCATATGCTCATGTTCCAGATGAGCTGAGAAGGAAGCTAGACAAGAAGGGATAGAAATGTATTTTTGTTGGCTATTCAGAAGACACAAAAGCATGAAAGTTGTATGACCCCGTCACAAGGAAAGTGATAATCAGTCGGGATGTTCAATTTGTTGAGAATGAATCATGGGATGGAATCGTCGGCATAGATGTCAATATTGTGTCGAATGTCGACAATGATGATATGGAAGAGGAAGTGGTTCAAATACCACATGTAAGTCAACCGGTCAGAGCACCGTCGACTCCCATGACACCAAGACATGGTTCAGCACAAGGACCATTGACAGAAGTAGCAGCTCAAGCTACACCGACAAGTACACCAAGAGGACAACAGGCTCCATCAAGCATTCAGTCTCGGTCGACATCGACAGAACCGGTGAAGACAAGAAGTCTGCGGGAGATATATGAAGCTGGTACACCTAATTCATTCTCTCTGTTTGCATTATTTTCCCCTATATATGATCCACTAACATTTGAAGAAGTTGTTGAAGAAGAAGTATGGGCACAAGCCATGAATGAAGAAATAGAATGCATTGAGAAGAACCAGACATGGGAACTGGTCAATGTACCAACAGACAAGGATGTAATCAGTGTCAAATGGATTTACAAAACAAAGCAAGATGCTGATGGGAATGTGCAAAAGCACAAAGATAGAATGGTAGCAAGAGGGTTAACACATCAACCCGACATCGACTTCAATGAAACGTTTGCACCTGTTGCACGCATGGATACAGTCAGAACAATTTTGGCTATTACTGCACAAAACAAATGGCCAGTTCATCAAATGGATGTCAAGTCGACATTCTTAAATGGCTATCTAGAAGAGGAAGTATATGTGGAACAGCCACAAGGGTATGAAGTTCCAGGTCAAAAGCATAAAGTGTACATGCTGAAAAAGGCATTATATGGTTTGAAGCAAGCTCTTAGAGCTTGGTACAGTCGGATTGATTCCTATCTCATTGAAAATGGATTTCACAGAAGTGAAAGTGAACCGACTTTGTACACCAAAGTCGATGAGCAAGGTAAGATGTTAATTATCTGCCTGTATGTAGATGATTTAATATTTACTGGTGATTATGACATAGCATATTTTAAAACAGTCATGGAAAATGAATTTGAAATAACTGATCTGGGGCTTATGAAGTTTTTTCTGGGCATTGAAGTTCAGCAGTCTGAAAGTGGTATCTTTATATCACAGTCTAAGTATGCAAGTGAATTTTTAAAAAGGTTTAACATGTCTAATTGCAAGACAACCCCAACACCAGTAATAATAGGTTTAAAATTGAGCAAGGATGATGAAGGATCCACTATAGATCCTACGCTGTTCAAAAGGCTTGGAAGCCTTATGTATTTGACAGCAACAAGACCAGACATTATGTATGGAGTAAGTCTGATCTCAAGGTTTATGGAGTCACCAAAAGACTCACATTGGCAAGCAGGTAAAATAATTATGAGGTATGTAAGTGGCACAAAAGACCTTGGTATTATGTATTCAACCTTAGAAAATTTTAAACTCATTGGTTACACTGACAGTGACAATGGAGGCAGCGTAGATGACAGGAAAAGCACATCTCGGTACACATTTCATTTTGGTACAGGTGTTGTTTCATGGGCTTCAAAGAAACAACCCATAGTAACTATATCTTCAGCTGAAGTAGAGTATGTTGCAGCAACAAGTGCTGCATGTCAAGCTGTCTCGATGAGGATAGTCTTAAAAGATTTGTCACAGAGCCATCAAGAACCAACAACAATATTCTGCGACAACAATTCAGCCATAGCACTATCAAAGAATCATGTGTTTCACAAGAGAACCTAGCACATCGACACAATGTTTCACTTTATAAGAGAGTTGGTAAATGACAAGGAAATTTGTTTGGAATTTTGCAGGTATGAAGACCAACTTGCCGACATTTTCACAAAGCCATTGACAAAGGACACATTCCAGTATCTGCGTAGTTATCTTGGAATGACAAGTTCTCCACAGTGAACTCTGTCGTAAACAGAGCATGTCTAGGCTCTGAAACATTTTGTAAATTTTTGTTTTAAAAACCCCATCTGCTTATAATTAAGGGGGAGTGTTGGAAAAATGTAATTACTCGCAGATCTGTACTTGAATTCCAGCCGACTCTGTCAGATTCTATACAAGTCAAGATCTTGTCTGTTAGTCTGACAAGAAGGAAGAGTCAACGAGTAAGCAACGTAATCCAGTCGAATTTATTTCTGAAGCTAAGTTGTTAGGTAGATAGTTATTATAGTATTTAATAGTGAGTCAGTCGGCCCATACAGAAGCAATCTTCAGGTTGCCTATAAATAGAAGAAGCAAATAGTAAATAAGTTTACAGATACAGATACATAGACATTACACAGTAGAGGAACTCAGGGTGAGAAAGAGAAGTCGAAGCTCAAGCTTCTGTGCATGTGATTTGTAACTGACAAGTTTGTAGTACTTTGTTATTTCCACATAGTTAAATATATGAAATAGTTTGTGGTTGAATGCATGATTATTTGGCTGCAAATATTTCCAGATTTACTTCTGTAAATGTCTTTTACAATTACTGTTAAGTGAAAGATCAAAGAACCCATAAAATTCTCACCGCGTGAAAGTCCGAGGGTTTTATGGCACATTGGTCTACTCAAGTCTTCCTACATATTTGGGCATATGTTTTTATAAGATCTTTGGATTTGTTAATGTGTCCATTTTTACTCTATCTTACTCACAGGTGAAAAGCATTTGTAATTTTTTAAGTCTTTAGACTAAGAAACATACTCTGTAAATCTCGACCAAAGTAAGCCGACTTGAGTGGTCGAAGAGGTAACCGACTTGAGTGGTCGAAGTGACATGTGGTCGAGGTAAAACCCGGTCGGACAAGTAAGTCGAAGTAATTTTGGTCGAGTGAAGGACCTTATAAACTTGTCTAGTAGGACATAGACAAGTTTCACCCAACATGTGAAAAAAAAAAGTGGTCTAAGTGAAAAGTGAAAATCAAATTTAATATCGACTGAGCCCTAAACCCAAGTTTAGTTGGCTTGGTTTTGGCTATCATTACACAACATTTAAATACTTCAAATGAAGTTTAAAAGAAGAGTAAACCAGCTTCTCTGAAATCTTACAGGATGTTCAACCAGCTATCGTTATTTTTCCTCTTTATCTAAGAAACCAGAGACCCACGAACAATGAAGAGAATTGTCTTGTAAGGAGAACACTGATCGGGGTTCAAAATCACACAAGCGGAACAATGCCAGGGGAGCCAATGCCATACATCAAGAACTCCATCAGCAACGTCTCCTTGTTAGTGGCTATTTGGAACAGCCACAGAAAAACTGAATAGAATAGGGAATCCGGCAGGACGGGAAGTTAAAACACTCCTGTAGCTGTAAACAGATTATTATTATATTAGCTGTTGCTATTGTGAATAAGCGGAACTCAAGCTCTGTGCATTGAGCACAGTTCGGTCAGTGACTGTAACTAAGCTCATAATCCCTTCTATACTACTCAACTCAACTTAGGGTGATAGATGTTTATCAGTAAAGAATTTGTGTTTTCAACCGAAATTGAAGCTCATGAAATGGAAATACTATAATGGCAGACAACATTATGCAAACATTCGTCCATACCAAAGAGGTTGCTTCATAAACTAATGGTGCCACGCACTTGTTTCCAAACCTTTTGTGTATTCAACCAGAATTAAAATACTTTAAGCTTTTCTGTACTAAACAAAAATTAAAAGGATTTAAACTTTTGTGTTTCCAACCAAAATTAAAAAGTTTCATACATGATACGCCTTTACAAACTCAGCCAAATCCAAAAACCTTCAATCCAGAGAAGTTTATATTTCCTCATACGGAATAATATCGTGACATATAATTTACATATATTCGGAACCTGAAATTCATTTTACAGAAACAACTGAAGAAAACTAGAGTACATGCCTGCAATTATCCCGCTACAGAAACAACTCCGCATGCGAATCTCCTTTAATAAGCAACAATATGAGAGTATATAGACTGTGTATATAACCATATCTGAGAGTGTATAGACTGTATATATAACTTTAAAAAAAAATTCATGTAAGCCATTACACACTCAACGAAATTCAAAACTGTAAATCGAGAGAACTTTATATTTAGCTTGAAAATAAATTGACAAGAATTAAAAGGATATACATTTATTCATAACTTTTAAACTTCTTTTACATAAAATGCTAGAAGTACATGCCTGCAATTATCTAGCCACCACTTAGGCTCCGCTGGTGAATCTCCTTCATCAAGATATCTGAGAATATATTGACTGTATATATACCACGAAGATATCTGAGAGTATATAGACTGAATATGTAACCGCGAAGAAAGTCGACAGTGCCATCAATTGAACAGGAATATACGTGAATGCTATCCATTATATGACCTGCGACAATGGGTTCAGTTGATCGATTAGAACAACCGGAGGCGTTTGTGTGTATGCCCTTGACGATATTTTTCATGTGACACGTGTCCGAAAAGAATCAGGCCGTTTAATCTCACTGTATTTTGCACATGAGAAAATCATAGAAACGGGCGTGGCGAATGATGTGGCGCCTAAGAAAGAAATAGCATAACAGGTCGATTGTAATCCGAAATCAAAGCGCGCTGACACGCGTTAAACCAAACGGCTAGTGCTATCCATCCTCGTGCAGATTCTTTAAGAGTCCTTTAGAAGGTGTACATGGGTTATGGCATCCCTCTAGGGTGTGCCTTCATGGAGCATCAACACTTGGAGACCATGTCACCGTATACATCCAGCATGTGGTTCTAAAAAGTCTGCCATCTATCTTCAACGAGGAGGAAGGTCTTATGGTTGGACGTGATATTTCTTTGGAGGAAGTTGATAATATTATGAAAGCTTTTGCGAGGGACAAAAGTCCAAGTCCGGACAAATGGCCTGTGGAATTCTATATGTTTTTCTTCTCTATGCTGAGAAATGAGATGTTGGATGTTATTAATGAAATCAGAATTTTGGGATGTATACGTGCGGAGCTTAATAAAACGTATTTAACTCTGTAATGTCCTGTTTTGACTCCGTTGCACTAGATGTATATGATGTATATATAATGTAATGATCATGGTGTGGAGCTAAAGGCCAAAGCCCCACCATTGATCGGTAATGCTATGTTTTGGGATTTAAATTTGTCACCGATGGTATATCGGGGCATGCGGCATATATTATGTTGGCCATCATGTAAATATGCATCATAATTAATCAATGGACACAACCAGCTACGGTCGCGGCAACTAAATCGAATGGGGCATGATTTCCTAAGGATAGGAGGGGGGTGAAATATTTAACCTATGGGCCAATGGGGAAAAGCCAAATGTCTATGAGAAAACCCACCAAACTGTCAACTACCTTTCTTGTCTTTTTCCCCAATCATTTATTTCTGCCAGAATGTGGTTGAGTTAGTTATTGCGTGGAATGGGAAGAGTATGGGAAACCAAATCGAATTGGGCAGAGAACCATTTTTGGAAAAACGTGTTCTGACTTCCTTGGCAAGGAAAATGCCCAAAAACGTATGCCATTCTGCTATGCATCCACGTTTTCCATTTTCCTCACCATTCTCCTTCACGTTGGGGCTTTTGGGAGCAGCTGGAATTTTTCCTGTGTCTTTCATTCCACGTTTTTGGTTGCTGGCTTCATTTTTCCCATGGATGGGAGGTCGTTTTTGTAGTGCTGGGGATTGGGTTGTTTTCCTCACGTTTTGGGAGCTGCTGGTGCATTTTCCATTCACGTTTTTGGTAGCTTCATGTGTTTTTACCATGGATGTGAAGGGCCATTCACGTTTTTGGCTGTCTCACCGACTATTGGTCTCACGCACAGGCTATTTGGGACGTTTTTCCCTGCTGTGAGTTGTGCTCACGGATAAGCTTCAGGACTGTGTGTTTTCCCCCATGTTGTGAGCTGTTTTGCTATTACGTTTGGGGCTGTGTAAATTCGTTTCTCCTGTTTAAGCTGTAATAGCTAAATTGATTGCATGAGTGCAATTGTTGGTCTTTGGACTGTGTGAGGAGTAAGGGTGTTGGCTTGGTTGTTT
>LPNX010935231.1:705274-722607 GCA_001517045.1 Pseudotsuga menziesii | reverse complement strand
ATCATCATTTTTCTTATGGTAGCTAGCTTATCTCCGCTAGCTCATCAGGATTGTAAGGATACTAGGTCGAAATTTACCCAATACCTCCTCCTAGTGGGCTCGAATTCTCTAAATAATGTCGCGTTCGTGTCTTAAGTCCCAGTATTTAGGAAATTTCTTTACCTAACAAATAAGGTTCTGCTGGTGGGGCCTTGGCCTTGAGCTCCTCACTAGAGAATAAGTACACTGATCTTTCAAAGTTACAAGATATTTAATGGCATAGGAGAGGGATATTACATGGGTGATTCGAAGACTATTGTGGAATGGGCGTGCAATCAACGGCCATTTCAATCCATTTCCCTCCACCATTGGTCCTTGCAGGTTCAGAAACTAATTGATGATAGTCTTACACTATCCATCATTCACGTATATAGGGAGCTCAATACCTAAGCAGAACTTCTCTCTAAACAAACTGTGGGTATGGATCATGGATTCATCCATTGGAAGGAATACAACAAAGACTTGCCGATCCAAGAGGGTGCCATGCCATGTCATTGACTTTTGGGCTGTAATAACATGCGGTCACTGTGCAAATGACTTGCTACTGGATACATTTTTATTTTCAGTTTTTTCTTACTGTTATATGGTTTTATTGTCCCTACTGCATACTTGTTCCTCTACATACTTGATTAGAAAAAAATATTTTTGATGTCCTCGGACCATCATGGTTGGACTAGCTACCTTGTTAGCAACCGCTCGGTTTGTTTTTACCTGATTACAGACTACTTAGTATGATTATAGACTTGCATATGGATTGTAAGAGCAAATCCTTTTTGCTTCTTTTATCTGTTGTTCACTTGATACAACTTATTTTAATATATGGTTTTCTTTTTCATATGAAAAAAAATCCAGCATGAGCACATGGAGACCATATCATGGCATACATCCAGTGTTAACGACATCCATCCAACATCAAAGATCATGCACCATGTTCTTTATTCACCTTCCCTCCAGCATCAACGATCATGCACCTTGTTCTCCTTTCGCCTTCCCTCCATTGTGAGGGAGGCTGATATGACCTCATGGTATCAACATTTACTCCTTCCCTATCCGGCTAGATCAGTAGGTCCAGATCTGGGTATCTCTCCAAGTAGGCTCCATTACTCCACACTCCGGGATTTGTCAAACTTCATGCCTTCCTTTAAGAAATCGAATTCTTTGAGCTCTGAACCAATCTAGCCGGATTTGCAAGCTATGGGATTTGTCAAACTTCGTGCCTTCCTCTCAGAAATCGAACACTCCGAGCTCTGAACCAGTCCAGCCAGATTTGCAGGTATCTCGGATTAGCTTGAAACTCTCTTATATTTCTCTCCAAACCAATTTTTTCTCTGCTTTACTGTTGCGATGGCTGAAAATTATGTGTTTTCATAAAAAAAATGTTTATTGTGTGATCGATAACGTCTAGGCGGAGTTAATACAATAGTTATCTTCAGATGCAGGTATTTCACATTCCTTTTGCCTCAATTTGACTACCATCCAGGCTAGTTTTATGCCTAGCTTTTAGCAAATTTTCTACTGCATGTTTCAGACCTCTCCGTGTATAATAGCCAAAGCCCTCCATTTTCCAAGTCTCGGATTTCGCAGTTTGCCCAATAGTCTGCAAATTGCTAAATTTTTATTCGGTTCATTGGGGAAGGCTGCACTTGCGAGCTTGTCCATGTAATATCATTGCTCAGTGGTCGTTTTTTAAGATTTTTGAGATTTGGCTCCCCTTTGAAAGAAAAAAAAACATACTACACACTACATATATTGCCATCTAACCCTTTGTGTTTTGCAAAGTTTTACATTGTATAATTTCTCTATTGTGCTAAATCACAATGATATTGGGTGACCCAAGTTATCTAATCTGATCTTTGATGGATCAAACTCCCATACGATATCATTGTAGTTCTCAGGAAAATGACATGCCCATTCATAAACACCCATTGTAGTTTGTCTGCAAACAAGAACACTGGGTTGAATACATAATGTAATATTTCTTGTTAAAGATAAAATCACAGCTCATTGCTAGGAAAAGTAATTGAACACGTCTAGAAATGACTGTGTCAGTTCTCAGTTATGGTTTCTTTTATTTATTTCTCCATCTCATATTTCAAATTCATTGTCAACTTTTCCAAAGTATTTATTGATAGACTCTTTGTATGTACATTTTTTATGACTCTTTGTATGTACTCTCTCTAGCAATGATTGACTCTCGAGAGACCCACTGGCAAATGAGTTTCTCCTCTCTCAGCTTTTATTGTTTTCTTGCTACAAATATCTTGGTTGCTATCGCTCTCCTCCTCCTCTCTCGTATTTTATTGTTTTCTCACTCCTTTGAAGTTGGAAGGCGACCACCTAAAGTCATAATGACAACAAACTCTGAGCAAGATATAGATGGCTTGTAGAGTTCACCAACCCGATATGAAGCTAACCAGTCCTCATGCTGTCACTCCAAATTAGGAACATACAAGAAAAGGTTAACATCACATCATTTTTTATTAAAAAAATTGCTTTCGTTATGTATTATACTTCAAAACAACTCAGAGATTCTAAGTTTGCAAACGTGGTTACTTTTAATAGATGAAATAGAGAGATGAAAAAAATATAAATAAAAAAAACTTGAATATATATGATTACTTTGTAAATAACTGGATATGAAAATGGGATTCAAAATAAATATCTACAATACCTATTAACAAAATGTACATATGTTTGGTACAACACATGTGAAAAAATCTACATGCATCGAATTGATTGAGATTAAAATATATATGTTTGACAATGTTTTCAACAATTTATTATGGAACTTCAAGATGGAGAATTGGATTTCAAAATAGTTAAAAGACTTGGTCTACATCGACTCCATTATTGTATAATTGGTATATGCAAGAGTAAATATGTTGTCACTACTGTTGATGCATTGAATAAACATCAACAACGTGTCCATCAACTTGGTCCGATTCCACCTCCTCAAAAGAGTCGTCCACGTTCTCATGATTCACATTGGCAAAAAAAGATCCTAAAAAGGTTCAAAAAAATAATGAGCTAAGGAGCTTTATGGTTGAGTTTCGCATGGAAATGGCTCTCAAAATATTAAGAATACGTCTATTAGATCATGAGATATGTAAACATGTATGCTCATATTCAAGCTTCATAATCTACTTTCCTCTTATGTAGTTTTATAAATACTAATCATGTTACTAGTTTTCTTAATAGAAAGTGAATTATGAGCACGAGTTAAGTAGTGAGGCCCATGCTTATATGCCTATAAATCAAAGGACATCAAAAGACATGAAGACACATAAAAAAGGAGGTAAGTGTCGGTATTTTTATATAAATTTGTTGTTTTCATTTATTATAATGTTGATATGACTTGTATATAAAGTTGTAGTGTTGAAATGAGTACACATTATATAGATTTGTATAGAATTGGAGAAGAAAAATACCCATGAAGTACAAGAAATAGTGGGAAAAATCAGTGGATTGGATCTAGATGATGAGTGTTCATATTTTATTGTGGAAGGCACTAGTAATGCATCCCATGAGCATATAATTGAAGTAAGTATACTATTGTTTTTAACCACATTTTTTTATAACATCAATCATGTTAAACTCATTTGCACATGCATATCATTATATAGGATTATGTAGAGCAATCCAAACAACCTTGAAAAACTCCTATTTCTGGAGATCAAGATAGTAAGAAGACAATGGCATGTGAGATGAATGAAGATAGCTATGTAAATATATTTATTTTCCTTAGTATACTTTTAATTCTCATAGAAAAAAAGTATAGCTATTGTTTTTTGTATCCTTTTATTTTTGAAGTATTTACTAAACACACACACACACACACACACACACACACACACACACACACACATATATATATATATTGAAATTATGTAGGGTTTTATAGAAGATTGTTTTCAAAGTGATCCACAATTAGATGACACACATGACACACCTCATATGCACATCACTAGTGATTCAAGAGTGATTAAATATTTTTTATTCATTTCATAATTTTATATTCAATTTTTGAAGTGTTGTTATAAGTGGATTACTTAATGTTTGAAATTTATTGTGTGTTTGCTTACAATTTTTTTTGGAACTCGTGCTCCACAAGAAAGAGCCATAAAACAAACAAAGCTTACACCTAAAAATCTAAATCAAGTTGGATTGAGGAAGCGATTTACTTGGTTGAGCCATATGCAATCCAATTACATTCATAGACGAAAGCCTATAAGAATAGCTGCTATTCATGGAAATAATCAATGTAAAACATAGAATAGTTGTATTAACTAATATTTTCATATCTTTAAATTGTATTTTTTATAACTAATTAAAGTTTCAAAACATGTGTTTATAACTAATTAATCCCTTTTTAGCATTTCCCTTATGTTTTTTTCCAAATATATGGACCAATTTATTTTGTATCAATTTAGATGTGGTTATCTGAAGAGGCTATTGATATTTATAATTAATTGTTGTGAATGAAATCATAATTCCTATTACATTTTTGTTTATATACCAATATATATATGTTTCATGTTTTTATTCTCTTTAATTGATATATAACATTCTTTAAACCCAATATACTAAAAAACATAAATTGCATTGCTTGAAATTATGTTACTTTAAAGCAATGAAGCACAAAGAATATGCCTTGTGAGTAGGAGAAACGACGCTCCTCAAAGATATCCTCTTTATTAGTTACCTTTTCTCTTTGACCATTGATTGTAATGGTTTCTTCTATCTTTTTTTTTCACTTTTATTTCACAAATTAGATACATAAACTAAGCTAAGGATGAGAAATTCTGTGATTAATATGTCTGCCATGTCTTCATCTGCCATGGTTTTTGGTGATAATTATGTTGTCTTTGCCAATTAAAGAAGGTTGTTGGCCTCCTCTCATTAGAACCATTCCCTTGCAATCCCAAAACAGATTCAGAGGACTATTGGGAGTATAGTTTGCAGCTTGCAAGCCCTTGAGCAAAGGGCATTTTAATGTCATGTTATTTGAGTTTGTAATTATGATATGTGTTACTTTAATCTATTTTATTAATGGAGTATCCTTAAGTTAAAATTATGTTCCACATTATTACTATTATTATTATTTCTAAAATCAAATTAACAATTGACAATTTCTATTATTGATTGAATTTTAGTATTTGTATCCATTTTCCAAACATCTAATTTAAAAAAAAAATAGTAAAATTATAGAAAACCACAAAATATATATTCATAAAGTATATCTATTATGTAAAACATGACTCTCAATATAGATGTTTATTAAGGATTGCAAATTATTTATACATAAAAGAATATTATAATTTTTTAATAAATACAAAATAAATAGTTTAAATTATAGAAAATATACACATAATGTTCAAACTTATAATAGTAATGATAATATTATTCTTCAAAGGTAAGATACTATTTCTTTTTAAGCTGATTATAATTTTTAGTGTGCAAAAATAGCTATAATATTTTTTCTTACTAAATTAAATAGTAGTAATGATAAGAAAAAAATCAAAATTCAAAAAATCGTTAAAAAGAAGTCTCAAGATAAATTATCAAAGGTTGAGATTTTTCTTTAGATAAACAAATTATTAGAAAATGACAATTTCCATATAACTTGCAAAAATCTTGAAATTTCATATATTATGTGTAGATGACAAAACGTTCTTTCAAATCAAAGAATTATTATATACCTGATATTATATAAACTATTACAAATATTGAATATTAATAGTTATTCACATAATAATGAGTGGGCCTAATGGTTAAGAGCATGTGTTTCCTCTTATGAGGTCATAGGTTCAAATTCAGATGGGGGTAGTGTATGTACACCTTTGCAGACTTTAGTAGTTAAAACGCTGTAAAGGGGGTCCATTGTCTCACAAACAAGAGGGTCTCATACACCAAATTGGTGTCTTGCTTGGGGGTGAACTTAAAATAGATTATTATTATTATTATTATTATCATTATCATTTGGTATTGTTAACTTTCAGTTTATAGTCCATTCTATATCACTATAATTAATATTTTACAAAAAAATAGACTTATGGCTATCTTTTTAACAACCTTGATATGAAACAAAATTATAAAATATGTGAAATATGGGCATTCAATAAACTAAGTCTTGAGCGTTTACATATACCACAGACAAAAGATGATGAGAGCAATGACCTACAAACATAGGATCCATGTATTATACTATTAGATATCTACTAAAGCATAATATTGTTGTTTTATTGACTTTTGTCATCAATTAAGTGGTCCAAATCTAATTATCATGTTCCAAATATAACAATTCAGTAATTAAATATACAAAACAATAGAAAATAACGAGTCTTTCATTTCTACAATATTGTTTATTCATAAAAAAAACAACAGTAGATAAAAAATGCTAAGATATTGCAATATGCCATTCGTTTTCGACAATGAAGTTTATATATATATATATATTTGGAGTATTCATCTATACATATTGGTATGAAGATTTAATTGTCAACTTTTATTTTATTGATTTAAATGTAATATGCCACCTCATATTAAACTCATAAAAGATACGACTCAAACAATTACAACACATTTATTTCTATATATCGCAAACATGAATTACTATCAAATTTCGTTATCAAAATGCACGAGTTTAAAAAATAATGAAAATGATTTATTAAAATTATTAATAAAATAAATATAATATAAATTGATAATTTGAATAAGACCTTGTACCATAAATTAATTACAATATGGATGATTATATAAACATGCTCTACATTAACTAAATTACAAAGGATTATGTGAGTGTAAAAGAAACAATAAAAGGGAAGTACTTTATTGAAAAGTTTTAGAAAAATCCTCATGATTTGTTGATCATAGAGTTTCACTTTATTTTGATAATCATATTAGTTTTAGTTTGTTCCAAATATTTGTTAGGCCAAGTTTTTATACTTTGAGGAATGTTCTTAATCTTTAAAATGGAATAAACAATTACTTTTATTGAAATTTAAGTAACTAATTAATTTTGATGATCGCAATTGAAGTTTTGTATTATTTGATTGTACTGAACTACAAATTAGAATGATTTCAATGTGTTAATGCACTTAAATTTTTTCATCAAAATAAGAGTCCAAGTAAAATATATTCAACCAATTAGTTTATATTTTCTTATCTAAAATGCGCAATGCTTAACATATGAAAACCAACATCATTATTATAATCACAAATATGACAACATAAGGCGTTTATATTATTCCAATATTTGACTCTATTAAGTAAGGCATTAGTTTATTCAAAATGCCTAGCAACTTTTATGTGAAATAATAAGTTTATATTTTTTATTTTTTATAATAATATAAGAATACAACAATTTAAAAGTGTTTTTAGTTAGTGCTTATATTTTAAGGATCCAACAAATTAAGAATTTGGTTTGCAAATTTTATTGTGTTTTCTAAAATCTTCATGTTTCATTATTATTCTTGTGGGAATTTTATGCAATAGGATCGAAATTATTTTTGTGATCATGATGTTAGATGGCTTGACCATTTGATGAAATTGATAGGGGTGAAATCATGAATCTGGGTGTTTATTTTCGGGGGGGGGTAATGAGAAAAACAATGTTGTTTTTGCAAGTTTGTCAACTTCGAGCAAAGAAAAATTAGATTTGTATTTAGAATTTCATTTTGTAGTAAAAACAAAAGTTGTAGAGAATTGTGTTATCTTTCTATCAGTTATTTTTTAGATTTTTTTATTGGCATTTGATATGTCATTTTTGAAAGTGTTTGATAGTATGTTATTAATTAATGAAATCATGATAAATAGTCATGTTTTTTGACACCAGTTTATTCATTATTCAACTATTCTTCATTAAAAACAAAATATGTTATGATGGTCTAGATAGATTGTACTAAAGGTTGTCTATAAGTTTGTATCCAACAGCCGCATGCAATAATTATTAGAATTTTTTGAAGTGGACCAATATGAAAAACTAGCATAAAACTAACATGTTTAGGTTGACAAAACATCTTCCCTATTTTTCAATTCAAAACAAAAAAACAAAAAGTACCATTTTGAACACAAGACATCTATGTTGAGGACCATGATTTTTCCAAATTTTTTCATCGTGTTTTTAATAAGTTATGGAATTTTCATTTCAATGAATTCTATTAAAGTTTGAAGCAATCGAGACACCTTCTAAGAAATATAATAAATAAAATTAGTGGATCACACCAATTTCAAAAAAATTCACATCTATAGGAAGTATATTGAATTATGCAACTAATGGTATTATTTGTGAAGAGAAATTGTAAGAATTTAATATGATCCAATCTCTCCAAAATTGGAAGAAGAGTCAGATATGAGATGGAATTCCATTTTTGAAATATTACAGGTTTTCGGCTAAAAGTTAGATTTAAGAGACGGAAAACAGTTCGGCCGAAAATCTCTAATGAATTTTTTCCGCTGGCCAGAAAAAAACTTGGAACATTTTTTCCAAACACCATTTCGTTACATGAAATTGAAACGTTTTTACATTTTTCTGAAACACCGTTTCAATTCTTTCTTTATATGAATGAAGGTTCAACATATTTGATCAACATTTTACATAGTTATAGAAGAAAGAAGGCTCTCTGTTTTAGTAAGTATTCTTAAAACTTATCTTTTAAGGTGAATGCTATTTTTATTTGATACCAAACATTATTTTGAAAATCTATTGTCTTTTTTTCTTTATGGAAGATGTTTCTAGAAAATATATTGTGTTACAATTTTTCTTAAAAATTCTACACCAATTTAGTCTATGGTACATTTTAAAAAAAATATTTTGAACAATATTTTATGGACATATTTACTTTTTATAACCTTTCCTTAGATGGGTTAATTATCAATTTTTAGTAGTCATCTTTTGGGCTTTGAAATGGTATTTTATATTTAGTGAATGCAGCTTTATACTGGTTAATTATACTTTTATAACATTTAAATAAACTATATTTTTTTTTGTAATTCTTGTGGCCTAGAAGTGCCAAATTTGGTTGATAACCTTCCTTGTATCCATTATCACTACTTTTTGTAGTCATATTGTTTGAGGTGGATGAATTTTACTTTTATCGTATTTTATAAGGTGAATTTTTTTCTTTGATGATTAAGATTCTCTCGAGGGCAATTTATTCTAAGTTGAAGATATACATTGAATAAACATGGGCAGAAAAAAAACGCGAAAGAGGAAATGTGATCGCACTCGAGATGATGCCTTACATAATGAAAAGCGAAAACTCAGATACCATGAAAAAAAGAAACAGAAGAATTTACAAATATTGAAGACATCGCTAATGATGATGTAACTGGAGACTTGGATCAAAATGTTGATGATATGAATTTTCAAAATCAAACTCAAGAAGAAATTGAACCAGGTATGTACGAATATTGTACATTTGTTTAAAATGCAGTAACTTGTTTTTGTAAATGATGTATTTTTGAATATAATTTCCAAATGCAGATACAAATGTTGAAGATGTTGAAGACATTGAAGAATCACAAAATGATGCAAATATTCAATACAATAGAGGTAATATATATATTTGTTATTAAAATATTTTAAACCATGTAATTATAATTATAATTACGAGTCATATTTTTATGATTCAAGTTAAGTATATTTGAAATATTCTAAATTAAAATTGAAATTGAAATATATATAGGTGGTTTCATCATTCACGATGACATGTTACAAAATTTTCATAAAGAAAAATTTGGAAACACGAAACCTGACCATATTGTACGATATCGCGCTGAAAAGATGCATGAACAGTTTATAGAAAAAGAATCAGTGGCAACACAAGCTCAAATTTTGAAGTGTTTGTTAGTATCCAAGAAGTTGAAGGAATCTTGGTCATTATTGGGTATTCAAAAGAAGACAAGATTCAAAGGTGAAGCAAAATGTGTTAAAAAATATAGCCAATGCAATAAAACAATTGGAACATCTAGAAAGAAAGATACTAGTGCTGCACGTAGAATAATACAAACAACGATTATTTCATCTAGGACTAGACAAAAACATTTGACAACGTAGATCGCAAAGGTTATTAGAACTTCGCGGACAAATATAACAAATTTCAATTACAAATAGATGCAAATGATGAGCTTGCTTATTGGGAAATTATTTGTAGACAACCCTATAAAGATAGGGTCAGTGAAAGTTTTAAAGCTATGATGCATGAGTATTGGGTGGCAAATTCTCGTGTTTCACCAAATGCAAGAGACGTGATACGATGCAGAATATATCGAAATCAATATGAAATCCATCCAAAACATATATTGGAGATGACTCAAATACAATTGTTCACTAAATTCAAAGATGAACACAGTGGATTGAATTTGTTAATTAATACATTTGTACAACAGAAGCCATGGTATGTTAGACCTATCACTATTCGTGACACATGTTGTTATCGCTATCATGTTGAGTTTGAATTATATTATGACACATTCCTTTTTTTTGGTAAAAACATTTGGTCAAATTCACCTCCTTCCATAATTATTGCTTTTAGATCTAAAATTCTATGTGAAAGAGATAGTCATGAGATTTTTTACAACAAAAGATGTGTCGGTGGAAAGAAATGTTATAATTGTGGAACTCTAGCTTTATTCCACCATAAATATCCTATTGATATTAATGATCAGTCACTGTCAAATATCATAGTTGATTGGAAGAGATATGAATATGTCATGTATTCCCACAACTCTACAAGTTCTTCAAAGGCTCTTTTGAAAATAATAGATTTACAAGAAGATAAAATCAATGTTACATAGTTTTTGAAGAAGTTTGAAAAAGAAATTTATAAATACATAAAACATTCACATAGAGCATGATGGCAAGACTTACAATTCAAACAATCACGTGATGTTTTTCCACATGGGACTATTTTTTCTATGGTTTATTTCACAGAGAATTACACATTTGAAGCACAAAAAGAAATACAGAGTGAATATTATCATTCTGACCAGGTTTCTATATTTTTCCATGTTCTATATAGACATGCTCAACAAAATGTTGACAATATAGAAAGCACGAATGCCAATGGACATGTGATCAAGAAATACCATTTCTATATCAGCGATGACTGCATGCATGATACCAATTATGTACAACATTGTTTTGATATTATTTATGGTTCATTGAAAACACGTAGATTTGTAATGAATGAACATTGGATATGGTCAAATGGATGTGCGGAGAAATTTAAATCTTCACGATCATTCTTCTGGCTATGTCTCCTTCATAAAAAACAAATATGAAACATATTTGGAATGTTTTTGAAATTGGTCATGGAAAAGGGGAGCATGATGCTGCCGTTGCGTGTGTAAAACGAGCACTTCGAAGGTATCAAATGAACCATTCTGTCGATCAATTCGTGTGTGCTAATCAATTTGTTCAATGGTGTCATTTAAATCTCATCCATGACTACAATCAACAATCAAAAGATGTGCGTAGGTATGAACTTTGTTTTCAAAATAGAATTATTCAACTTAGAATGACTTTAATATGTACATCTACTGACATTTTATTCACATGTACAAGTAAAATTGTTTATGTTGGACAGGTTTTTTTGACATATTGGGATCCAAGATAGAGACATATCAATCCCATGTGATGCTAGCACTATTCATGGAACTCAAGATTTACACAATCGAAACAAAAAAACTTTGAAAATGTGTTTTCATTTGATAGTAGGAAGCTAACATGCTTTTGTACTATTTGCATGGAGGACATAGGATCAATAGAGAATTGTAAAGACATCAAAGAGAATTATTTTAAACCCTAGAAACACAACGATATTAATTTAAAAAGAAAAATGCCACTCGCAAGATTTGAAGAGTTGGAATAAGAGGACATTGATGATATCAACTCATGGTGATAGAATTTCCGATTTGGTTAGAGAAGGTAATTTTATGTATATACTAAATACTAAATTTTTCTATTTCTATTTTAGAGTTTTTTTTGACAAATTCAATGTTCTTAATTATGTGTAGGAGATGTATTTGTTGTGGTTGCAACCATAGGCAACAATGAAAATGTGAAATATTATTTGATGCGATGCGCAGAGAGAATGATGAAATTATTGGAGGACTATGATGATAGAGGTTTTATATATGAAAGAGGGTCAATTCTATTAAAAAGTTATTTTTTCCAAGAAACATATCAAACTGAAAGGGACGTTCACTTTAAAGACTATCAACCTGATGTCATATGCTGTCAATATAGTCATTTGGTATGCACAGCTCGCATAAAATTGATAGAAGTTGAATCAAATAAAAAATTGAAAGCTAGAAGATGGAATATGTCAAAAGTTGATCATGAAAGAATAATTGAAGACAAGATTCCTTTAAGATCTTGTTTCTAATTTGAATCATGTTGAACATGATACATAATTTTTACATGAAGGATGTCTTCATTGGTTTTATAATTGTGACACTCAAATAGAGTGATTATTGATAAGTTCCGAGCTATATTGTTTTGATGAATTTTTAAGCACATTCATTATGAATTTGTCAAATTATGAGATCCGTTCCTTTTTTTAAACTTAAATATGATAGAGTATTATATTAGATTGTTGAACTTATGTACATGTCAAATTGATTAATTTTACTTAAATATGATATCAAGTTCTTACATTGTTGAGCTTATGTCCATCAAATCGAGGAAACTTATAAAATAGTGTTATTGCATTGTTGAGATTATAGCTCATTGTTCTTAGATTGTTTAGCGTATGTATATATCTAATTGATGTATATTATATGATATATTGTTCTTGGATTGTTCAACATATGTACATAAAAATGATCTATATTAATTTTATAACGAAATTGATATGTACAATTGTATAAATTCATAACATACAAACATTCAATATTAACATTAACAAATTTTAAAAATCATTACTAATGATTAAAAATCATTTAGACACAAGTACTAAATATTGAACATTACCAAATATTACTAACTAAATATTACCAAATATTTAGACACAAGTACCAAATATTGAACATTACTAGAGGATTAAATATTGAACATTAGTAATGATCAAATATAATTTAGACACAAGTACAACATTGTATATAAACATCATAAATTCATAACATACAAACATTTATAAAATGCATTTTAATGAATATTCAACAGATATCATATATTTTTCCACTTACTTAAATCATTGAAAACATTCATAACTAGATCATTCCAAAAGTCCATTTTATTGAAAACATTCATAAAGTGCATTTTATTGGAAACATTCGTAGAGTGCATTTTATTGAAAATTATACAAATATCATATTTATCAAACCACAAAAATTACAAGATTTATATTAACAAACCAGACTCCTATGGATTTTTTGTTGGAACTATGAAAGGACCAGATGAGTACAGTAATGCTAGAGATACTCTAGTAATCATTTTGAAATGCATAGCTTAAAATTTAAAGCAAGCCTAGGCCAAGGTTCTAATAACTATGTAGAATTATTCCCTTCAAAATCTTGATTGAATTTGCACAAAAGAGGATTGTGAAATAAATTCAAATATTTAATGATTCTTGTTTCTTCATTAGTGGGATGCAAGAAAATACTATAACCTAGAATTATTATTGTAGTCCTATTATAGAGCATATAAATAAGATATCACGAGATTTTGAGAACATCACTTTCATAATTATCTACCCGTAAATTAATATATAAGTTTATACACTCTTAAATAAGGGTCACAAATTGGCAAAGGGACCCATGATGCTATAAAAAACAATGGAATTAATCCCTATCTCTCTTATGATTAGCAGATGTGTTTTTTTCAAATATAGAGAGATTTGTAGCTTAGTTTTGGTGTTTCTTTTTTTTTTCCCAGTTTCTTGTAATCTACAAGGTTATGATTAGAGCATTTTTAATGTGGATAGATTATGCTTACCTTCCAATTAGACACATGTGAAAGCTATTCAATGGATATAACAAGGAATAAATAAAATGGTAACATAAGTCATAAATTTAATTGAACAAGAAAAAATACATTACTAATAATTAAATATTGAACATTACTAGTGATTAAAAATCATTTAGACACCAGTACTAAATGATTTTATATTACTAAATATGACTAACTAAATATTACTAAATATTTAAACAGAACTACTAAATATTGAACATTACTAGAGCATTAAATATTGAACATTACTAATGATTAAATATCATTTAGACACAAGTACATCATATTGTATATAAATATCAATTAACATATTGAACAAATTGAACATTCCTTAAATATTGAACATTACTAATGATTAAATATCATTTAGACACAAGTACAACATATTGGATATAAATATCAATTAACATATCGAACAGATTGAACATTCTTGATAGGTGAAATTGTGAATGTGCCCATGTGAATCCATTCAGCCTTTTATTGAACATTCCTTATAATTGAAAACAAATTCCTAAACTACATTTTAATGATTATTCTGCAGCTATTATATAATATTCCACCAACATCAATATCAACTAACATATTGAACATTGCTAACATTCCTAAAGTGGTTCTTTAGAAAATCTATGCATATATAAGTTCATAACATACAAACATTCATAACTAACATTATTTATGATTGAAAACATCCCTAAAATGCATTTTAATGAATATTCAAAAGATATAATATATTATTCCACTTAAATCATTGAAAACATTCATAACTAGTTTATTCCAAAAGTGCATTTTATTGAAAATTCAGATGGATATCATACATATATTATTCCACATAGAATTGATTGAAAACATTCCTGAAGACCATTGAATATTAAATATTACTTATAAGACATTAATCTATGTATGTTAACATCAAAGACATTAATCTATGTATCGCATGACCAAATTAATTCATTTAAAAAAAATTGATGAAATTAAATCATTTAAAACTAAAAACTTCCAAAAACTATATATATATATATGAATGACCCAAAATTATATATATGTTTAAAATATATAAGTTAAAATGATAAGTTTAAGTATAAAGTTTTAACATGGAATATGTCAAATCGATAAGTTCACATGTATATAAACATATATAACTATGTAAGATCCATTATATGGATATCACTCTCCACATTCTCCTGGCGATTGACCTATATAACACATATAAATTTTGTACTATAAATAAATTTTAATAAAAATACATTTTGAAGTTAAAATAATAAAAATGAATAAATATACCTGAGTGAGGCCAACACCCAAAGGGGTCACCACATCCACAGCCATGGAAGGTTTTACAATACATTTACCCACCTACAATTAAAATACCATTACTTAAACATTTAAAACATGTAATTTTATTGGGTATATGTTATATTCTTTGCAGGTGCATATGGAGGGGAGGTGCGCATGTCAACGCTGTAGCTTAAACATTTAAAACATATAATTTTGTTGGGTATATGTTATATTTATAGTTGTTTGTGGGTATTTTTAGAATTTGTCTTAAAATATATAACTTAATCTTGGTTAAGGGATTGGAGTCTTTTTCTAATCCGGGTTAATGGATTAGGGTATTTGGATGTTGCGGAATACCTATATTTTGTATTGTGAGGATTTCATAATGTAATGAAGATAATATAGGAGGTGTGGCTCCAAGGTTTTCTGGTTTTCCCGATTAAAGGTTTCTAGGGTAAATCTCTGTGTTTATGTGTGAATGATGTGTTGTGATCTCTAATTTGCTTAAAAGAATCTGTATGCTTTGCTTCTCTACACAGGTTTAAAAATTACAAATTTAAATGTAACTTAATTAAAATTTAAATAAAATGTCAATTGTTTTTAATCATTAAAAAACATTTAATCATTACTAAAACATTTGAAAGGTGCTTAATTTACCTCCAAATCTTGGGAGACACTAGGGATGTATCCCAATATTGATGATGAGAGGGGCCCAATAACCATGGTCCTATGCGACTGTATCGGAACCTTGAACACAAACACAATTTCAATCTTAAAAAAAATGTGTCATGACAATAATAAGAACATATAAGTTTATAGATATTTATGAAAATGTATCCCTTTCAATGGCCCTAGGTTAACACTAGAGTCGACCATAAAATCATGTTCATCCAACATTTGGTTGAACTGTAATTCAAATGAGTTCATTATATATTTAGATTAACTAAAAAAACATGATTTAACAATTATGGGGAAAACATAAAAGTTCTCACATACCTCCCCCCTCCCTCCTTCCTCGCGATGGAGTAAATAAAAAAATCCATCTCGACAATGGTCTGTATATGCCTTGGAATCTTGAAGGCTCATTGAATCTACCTCACTGTCTGTTTTATAAGAAAAATGTGCATGAGAACAAGCACGTGCTATATGTCGATCCATGCCCACATCAACAACCATTAGAGTAGATAGTAAGTTGTTTCCTATGATGGTTCTGACCTCTAGATCAATCTGAGAGGGCACCTCCATGTCTGATCGTAATGTAACAACTCTCTATGACCGAGGCACCAAACGAGGTGTAGGCTTAGGAAACAATGGATCGCGATAGGTTCCTTCTCGTTCATGCGTCCTACCTTTTCCAACCCTGTAAAATTTCAACACATCTATGTAATCTGGATTCATGTTTAAGAAAAAATCCGCATAAAAAAATCTCGCAAAAGAATGTGGCACTTCATCATTCCATCATAATATACCATAGGAAGCCAAGACTCTATCATATAAATGGTGTGAAATCTTGGAATGCTTGAAATATTGCACCTTTAACATCTTTCGCTTCGGTTCTTCTTTAAAATTAAACATTGAAATGGCATCTGCGTTTGATACCCTCTTCTCTACATCAACCCACTTGTCAGGACCCATCACCTAAGCCCTCCGCATTCACATGAAGTGAATAAAACAATATGTTGTTGGCTCAACAGTTCTATAGGCACCAATAAACTTGCCTAAAGATTCCAAAAGTATTTTCAAGCTTTGCCGGCTCTCTGTTGGGAGTTCCAAGCTAGCAAGATCATCCCTCATTTTTTTATGGTGGGTTGTACACTGTTCAAGGGTGATAGAAACCTATTCATTTTTCCAAGGAAGAGCATCGGGTATATCTGAAGGATAAATGGCCATGGGCTGACAACCATGTGCTTGTTTAGTGGTATCCCTTCGCCGACCTTGACCCTTTCTCCTAGCATTTGCATGACCTTTCTCTTGGTCTCTTGCAACATCCTCAGCATATCCACGATCATTTTCCCCAAATGTATAACCCTCATTTTCTCTGAATGCATCATCATAACCCTCATCA
>LPNX010935231.1:627454-704942 GCA_001517045.1 Pseudotsuga menziesii | reverse complement strand
TGAAACAAATATAAATATTCACACATACTCATAAATTTTGCATGTGCATAAATTTCAAACACATACCTAATGTGTCTCGATATAATACGCTAGAATCTCTAGATGATTTAGACCATCTTCCATAGCGAACATTTGAAGGTATTTCAATATATGTAGGTGTGGTATTAGGCGTCCTTGTCTTAGATGTCTCTGTACATCTTCATCTCAAAGAATGAGTGACCACCTTGTCTCGAACCATCTCTACTATATATATCCTATAAACATCAAAATAAGCACCAATGAACTAATGTAGTTTAGCCCATAGAAATTTTTTTAGGACAAGAAAAAAACAATTGAATATACTTATTGTGTATAAAACATAATACGATAAATCCAAATCAAGTTATTAATGTTGTGGAAATGTCGGTGAGAAAAAACGAAAGAATTTAGAGCCTTTTTGTTGATGTACTTTGATTCATATGGAGTGTGTTACGCACTAGAGCTACTTCAGTGTTCCTACAAGGCTAAGGCTAGAGCAAGGGGTCAAATTGTTTTATTGTATATACCAAAGTGGGATTTATGATATGGATATAATGTTTGAGATATTTTTATCCCTTGGACTGAACATGGACAATACCTTTGGTTTTACTCTCAAAAGTACTTGGCTTAGTGGCTTTGTTGACTTCCCCTTTGGTGTGATGAAGTCTCCACCATATAGGGTTTTATTTCCATGGGTTGGTGCTCTAAGGGAACACCTTTGTTCGAAAAACCTACTATGTAACATGAACAACCAACATAAATTGATAAAAAATACATTTGAACAATAGAAAAAGATAATATCTTAGAATATTGAACCAAGCATATGCACAATATCATGATATCATTATTCATAGTTGTCATGGTAGGAAATTATCCTTTAATGGGGACACAAAAATTTCTAATAGGGACATAAGACATTTCTAATTAAGGGCCACACAATCTATCTTTCTTGGGTTGTTCCTAAAACTTCAAATGTATAACAGAGCCTCCCTATGTAACAAAGTCTTTTTATCAATCTATGAAGATATTACTAATACCTTGCACACAAACTTAAAAACAAATATTTGATCAAATAAAGTTTGGTTTTTCACATAAGATTCGATATGTGTTGATATCTTCAACAAGGGTTTATCGTACAAGATAATACTAAAAAGGAAAGTTTTTAGATTATGAGAATACCACTTTTCATTGTTGGATCTCCCAGCAATTGGACATCTTCAAGATTATTTTTTTCAAGAGCAAGGTCACCCAAAAGGGAAAAAGGGACATAATCAAAAGTCATGTGAGTAACCATTATCGAAGGATGTAGATGTTTAGAATGCATAAAATCAATGAAAAACAATTACTAATAAGGATATCAATCTTAAATGTTATAACCGTATAGGGTGGAAAATGGAAAATGTTAAAATGTTATAACCATATAATGCTGGAAAATGTTAAAATGTTATAACCATATATGGTTGTGGAACTAGATGCTTGCCATGAAATTCCCCCATATGTTTGAAATAACTTATTAGCATAGATTGAGGTTTCGTTATATATAGTTTCAAATTCTTCCCTAGTAATATATTCCTAGGCGAAATTAGTAATGTTTTCTCAATAACGAGCAATCTTGAATCAAAGAATTGATCTGGGAGTGTGCCCTCTACGAGGAAAAGATCCCACAATTTATTTAGACACCATTTTCCTTGGAGTTCTGTCTTTCTTTGGCTTATTCACCTAAAAGGAGTGTGGCAACCATAAAAAACCATTTATAAAAGTCACAGAATTTCTCTATTAAATTAATGTTATAAAAGCAAGTAGTCGAGTTCATCTTGACAGAAAGTCAATCTGTTTGCAGAATTCATGAAAGTCACATAATTTCTTACATTTGAAGAGCTCACTGTGATATGTTAATTTTTTTGCACAAAGTAAACTCTTCGAAGGTTTCATAGGTAATAAGAAAAAAATATTACATCTATTTGGACTCTTTAGGACAACGAGCTTGAGCATCATCCTATTAGCAAAACAATGCAGTTTTATACTTGCAAACAAGAAGCAACTTCCACAAACGAAGGTTTTTTTTACTACTGAATGACCTTTAAGCTAGGATTTTGAATAATGATGCTATTTGGGATCCTTAGATTCAAATTCTGATAAGAACTATTTTAGTTTGGGCGTATAAGGAAGGCGTATAAGCTCATAATGATGAGTTACGATATGAAACTTTGCGGGTTGAGCGGTGTAAGCTAACATAGGTTTGTCTCATATTTATACCTTTACCATGATGTAGGATTCAAGGTGCAAAAGTATTTGGTGCAAAGGAGGAAAAAATGATGATTATAATTTTTCCCAAATAAGAAGAAAAAATTGTAGAACCTAAATGATGCTACATGCATACAAAACTGATAAGAAAATCAAAATGAAGTTCCTTGCATGAAGCACTTACGTGGGAATAAATGGTAACATACTTAAATTATGGGGAATTGAATTTGAATGGTAGATGATATCAAAGTTAAACATCCATCTATAAGCTATGAATTGAACGAAAGGCCAGGATTCATACCTTATGAATTTGCACCACTGCGAAGCCGCGAACGCAGCAACAACACCACCACGAAGCAATGACCACACCACCGCAAAGTTGCGAAGGACAGACACCATCGCAAAGCCACGAAGGATGAGCACAACCGCACCACTACAAAGGCGCGAAGGACGGGCACCACCAGCAAATCTGTGAAGGACAGGCACCACTGTAAAGCCGTGAATGACAGGCACCACCACACCACCGCAAAGCACAGACAAAAGACCTCCTATAGGAACCATCGATGCATGAACCAGTCAGCCCGAAGCACCACCAATGGATGGATAGGCACCACGATGGCAGGAACCATGAAGCGGAACTCCTAGAAGAAGCATTGGACAAGCACCACGAAGCAGCGAATAGGCACCATAGATATACCTCCTTGGCAAACAGACGGGCCAATGGATGGGCAAACAGATAGGGAAATGGACGGGCCAATGGACAGGTATGGATGGGCCAACAAACAAGGACGAATAGGGACTCCTTATTGCTCACAACCGACTCCTCATAGGTACAGATGGGGACTCCTCCTCTCATAACAACCTCCTCATAATGATCTATTCGCCAATGGACACCCAAACCAAAAAAAACAAAGTTGTAAACAGTTGTGTTCGGCGTATACATATATATAGTTTTTCGGCCAAATGTTTTTTTGGTCGAAAAATGTTTTGCTGGACATTATTTCTCTGACCATCTTTACATAGCCTGCATAACGAGGTTGTCCTTTAACTTTAACATTTGGCTGAAATAATGTTTTTGCCGAAAGTTAGATACATTGTTTCAGCTGAAAAAGTAAATTAGTTCGACTAAAAAAATAAAATAGTTCAGCCGAAAAAATAAATAGTTCAGCCGAAAGTGGTTTAAATACAGATTCCGAAAGTGGATTCTCATGGAATTGATACCCACATTCATGATTTCACCCATAGATTGCTTATATGTTCAAGTTAATTAAATTTTTTACTGTACAAGGTTGAATTCTCCCCGAGTCACCCCATAGAGCATTGTTGAAGGCCCGATTTGTAGGTTGTTGGATAAAACTACAAGGAAATCAACAGAAGGAAAAATTCCAACAAAAAAGGCTTCAAATCCCGCGCAAAAGCGATCCTGTCCCCGAGTTGTTTGGGATGACTAATTCCTATGGATACAAGGCCTCCACCGGCAGAAGGGTTTGTCAAATCGACGAGATCTTCTTTTAAGGACGAGTGAAGACAGATTCAAGGTAACCATTTCTTGAGCTAACTGCATAAGAAAACTTAAATAGGGTGAAAATGGACTTAAATTTGGACAATTGTAAAACATAAAAGGTAAAAGGATTTGATAACTGAACATACAGACATGCAAATTAAGATAAATTCCTTTAACTAGATTCAAATAAAGCTTACAAAAAACATTGCAAAAATTTATCTAAAGATTATAAATATACAATGTATCCAAGAGACAATACTAATTGTCAAATTAGTATCATATGTTATTAACTAACCATCAACTGTGAAATAAATCTCATAGATCAAACAAAGAAATTTGTTCAACATACATTCAACACGTCAATTGTGTAATGAAAAATCAATACATGGATCGACACATTAATAGATACAACTGATAATTAGCATGCCATAAAGATGAAAGAATGACAGGAATTCATTACAAGCATTTAATGAACAACCATGAAACATAGCATGAAATAATTGCAATTTTATTAACTTGTAAGAAATTACAAAGTACAAAATCACAAACTTTCATGTAATTCAACTTGGCAATCTGTTCTTCAATATGCTCCTAGGATTAATCTCCACCAAAGTTCCTCCCTCTACTTTGGAAAACCTTCCCTTTAAATAATATTACAACTTTTACAAAAAAAAGGAAAATTCCCAAGAGGCGGGATTACAAAATAAAACAGTTTAATATTTTCCAAGGGAAGAATGCAACTTGGAATCTAAGTCCATCAAATAATCAAAATCCTAATACTTTGCATGTTCTTGGTGTACTTCCTCTCTTAATATCTGGGAGGTGATCTCCCGCTTATTGAATTTCTTCCACTGCGCAAGGTACAACTGTATCCTGAGCATTGTAGCATTAGGTATCTCGATCCACCTCAAGATCTCCTGCAAAGTGAGTTGGATTACCTCATGAATCTATTCCTTGGCTGCAGAAAATTTTTGTTCCATCTCCTCTAATTTGAGCTTGGGGGAGGGCGCCTGATCAATCGGATCTAAAAAAGGAAAATCCAAAAAATTGAGAAAAACATCAATGACTGACCATCTATGTTTGCATACTACCTACCCATCTTTGATGATGGATTCCAATAAATCACAATTGATTTCCCAGGTATCGATTGTAACTTCGGTTTTCTTGGCCCAAAGTTTATCCATTACTAACAAATACTATGGTCTTCTTTTAATGTGTTTTTCCCAATCCAGTACGTCTTGAAATGCTTTGACCGCTGCTATTCTTCGAGTATAATGATTGTGCAGGGTATAAGCTTGTTGTTCAAGCGAATTAAACAATTCTTTCATTTCATTGAACCATGTATACAAACTAGAAATGGTTTGATAGAATTGGTCATGAACTCTACAAGCTAACTGGTTAAATTATTCAGTTGTTAATATGGAAAAAGATGAAGTGGTTGAAGCTAGTTGTGATTCCTTAAGCTATTGCTCAAAGGTAGCAATCTGATTAGCTTGTTGATGGTTGATCAAATCTAACTTCTCAATATGATGCTTGAGATAGTAATTCTCCTTCTGCGATTGTTTCTGGCTGTCTTCATGCTCTTGTTTGAGGAGTCTAACTTCTTCTTGATGGCATGCCTCAGCTGTCATCAAGTCTGATTTGATTGTCTACAGTTCTTGTTCCTTGTTCAAGAGATCTTTATTCAGTTGTGAAATTGAATCATAATTTTCACCTACAAAATATCCTATGGCAGCTACTGTGTCTAAGGTCCCTTGTTTGATATCATGGGATTCTGTCTTCCAGATAACTTTATTTAGCGAAGGCACATGTTTGACTGAGACTTACCTTTTCCTCTTTGTTCCTTTCTTCATTATTTATTTATCTTTTTTGCTCCAAAAGTATTTTCCAAAGGAGACCACATAATATTCTAAAAAATCAGCCATCCCTTTAGAAGTTGAGAGGGTTTCTGGTTGGGGGTGAGAAAGGGATCAGATTGTGACTGGGAAACCAGGATTTTCATACTGATGGGTGAAATAATCAAGGGGGAAGTGGGAAACACAGATACAAGGGATGACGAAGAAGTGGGGGAAGGGGTATTTTTTTGGGAGGAAAGAACTGTAGAAATGGAGGGGATTTCTACTTATGAAAATTGAATATGTGAATATGTGGGGGTAGTTGGGGAGGTATGAGAGGTTAATGAAATATATGGTGAAGAAGGGGGAGTGGGGTTGGGAATTTCTTCCAATATCGATGGGTTCCTAGTGGTATCCTCAAAAAATGGTTTTAAATTTAACTCAGAAAAAGAGGGTTGAGGAAATAAAGAATCAAGAATATTTTTTAGAAAAATGTGTACCAGGTATTGAATTCGTGAGAGAGGTGAGAATATTTACAAGGCATGTGGCAAGCCCAATTTCTTCTTCTATCTCACTATGAATTTCATGGACTTCAATTTCAAGCTACGATGGAAGTTCTACCTGTTGGACTGAAGGGATCTGGAGAGGTACTTGTTCTTGAAGAGTAAGTGGAGATATTTGTGATGGTTGTTCTTCTCTGGGAACTTGCTGAGGTATGTGCTCAATTCGTGCAACTGGTGCTTCTCGTACCTATTTATGTTGGAGAACAAGCTGAGTTATATGTTTCTTGGGTTGAGGTTCAACCTCTTGAGTGTGGAGCTGAGAACTGAGCTTGACCATTTTCTGCTTAAATTCCGCCCCTTTGTGAAGAGTGATTATGTAACATCCCTCGCCACCTTGAACCAGAACTCACAGTGTAAGTAAAGCATCACTGTAAGTACCGAATTTAAAACTCTATCAACTTGTGGTTATAATTGGTAGGGTTAATGACTGAAAGCTTCAAATGACTAAAAAACGACAATTGGCGGTGAATCCACTAGGGGGAAGGGAAAATTGATGAGTAATCGTAATAAGAATAACAATTTCCTGGGGACCTAAGCAAGTTAGTCTCACCCTAAGTTGAAGTAAATTGTTTTCCTTTTGAGTCTTTGAAAGTAAATGCTCACCTAAATACTTAGCTGAGGCATAAAGTGCCCATGAATCCTCCCTGTAACTTGTATTAAGAAATTTAGTCCTTCTCTGGAAAGGTTATATTATAGTCATCTTAATTTAACTAAAGGCGATATGTTTATAAAATCCATCTACTTGACTATTTTCTCGCAGAGGTGCGAAGAAAGTGATTTCGTTTAATAGAATTGACCCATGTTTATAAGTATAGATACAAGCTATACTTAGATACATGAATACATACACAATTACAATGCGAATTACCTTTGAAACACATAAAGGTATATATATATATTGATTCTATCATGATGCATTAAATCCTATGTTGGAATTCCAATTACAAGGAAATGGTTTATTAACAAATCATAATAAATATCTATTAAAACCATTATAAATGTGTCAACCTAATGGGGTTAACAAGTTAAGAATATATATATATAAGCATAGAAATCTACAAGGAAATGGGTTATTAAGTAATCGCAAAATAAATATATATTAAACCATTATGAATGTGTTTTACATAATGGGGTTACCCAAGTAAGGATATATATATGAATGTATATATATATTAGCATTAAAAGATAACTAAGGGCAGTTACAGAGTGTTGTTTATTTTATTTATTGAGGTGAAAAGATTTAATGGAAAGAAAACACCAGCTTAATGATTTGAATCGCCTTTTGACATTTAATAAGAATATCAAATATTTTTTCTGTTAGTATTAATTAAGTCACTCCGTGATAAATGGCATGGGGCACAAGCCGTTTTGGGTAGAGGAAACGTCTATGCTGCTGCGCTGATGGGGGCCTTTCATTTAGCGTGCTGAGTGCTTGTCAAGGGCGTTGAATAGTGTTTTATTTGAGCGTTGATGAAGGAAAGAATCGTTGCGTTGAAGGAGGCCTTTGAGGCAGCATTGATGGAGGCCTTTAATGCTGCATTGAGGGATTTCTGTGTGTATGTGAATATTTTGGGGAGGGAATTGGAAAACCCGTGAAGAGGGATAATGAACCATCTCTCATTTTATGCTATAAAAATAGGAGGGAAACATGGTAGAGGTGGGGAAACAAAAAAGGAAGAAAAAGAGTTGGTAAGCCTAGGAGAAGGGATAATGAGTCATCCTGGAAAGCGATACATAATAGAAGGAGACCAACGAAGGAGGGGGAGCTCGATCTCATTTCCTTCGAATGCATCTCTGTTGCATGGTTAGATTCGGACGAAGCCTGAAGAGCACGTTTTGGATTCGACGTCCTCTTTGGCGAACTAGGACGAGATCTGTTAACACAGATGATTTAAGGTACACTATTGAGGTATACGTTTTGTTGTGAATCCTTTTGCGTGTTCTCAGTAAAACTATAAAGCACGTTTTAATGATGATGAGTGTGTTTTGAATCCTTTTGTGTAATATCAATGCTATAGTTTATGATGAGTGTTGAGCCCTGGTGTAAAACGTATCTGCGATATATATATCTATATATATATATAGTTTAAGGAATCAGTTCTACGGTGAGATGGAATCATTTCGTTTTTGGTTTTGTTGTTTCTGTCAACTGGTGGATTTTTAACAGGTCCGTGTCTTCGGCACAAATCTATTTCCTGTCCTCTATTATTATTTTGTTAAATTTTGGCATTAAGGCCACAAGGGTTTCAGTGACTATGGTTTGTTTGAGAAAATTATGGAACTTAATTTTATCAGGCTCCGTATCATACCTCAAACTTATGGATGAAAGACATTTATGTCTACATGCTCGGATTGATGGGGTTACGGGTTTGATACAAATGGGTTTGGTGTTGGGTCTTATTTCGTGACCAATTGGTTCGAATCCCATGGACTCGGTTCTACGGTGAGTTGACTCAATTTTATTTTGGGAGATCCAAATCAGTAATGTAACCCTCTGCTCTTATGAAGCCGAACCTAATGAAATAAAACCAGTTTCAATACGATTTAGATCATAGTTTGATTGTATATGAAATCATATCTATCATACATGAAAAATCATGACATCTAGGTGCATGTGATTGATTTCTTAAAATACTGAAGAAAGGAAACTTGTTCTTGTTTACCCGCTTTTTGAATGATAAACACGCTTGTATGAGCATAGATTGTGATCCCTGTTGTGTTCGTTTGATTATAAAACCTTTTCTTCACGGATTTATGATTAGAGCTAGAGGTTTATTTTTCTAAGTGTAACCTTTGCCTTGATGGGAGACAGTAGGTTCCTACTTTTAATTTATAGACAAATATGATTATCTGCAGCTGGATTGTGACCGCTGTAAAAAAAAACCCTTTGCCTTACTTCTTGGTACTTGAATGATACTTATGGGGTTTCATGTTTTAGACCCATGGTATGAAAGGAATATTATCAAGTTAGAATTATACAAAACTTGTGTTCTTTACTAAGAGAAAAGTGTTGTAAAACGGAAATGTGGAAGAGCCGGATAAATACCTTACCCTAGTGGATTCGTCGCCCATGCTCAAGGGTGACTCTAAGCAAAATAACGCATGCCAGATAGAGTCAGTTGGTTGGGTGGAAAGTTGAAGTGAAGCTTTGAGTCAGATCAATCATCTAATTTCTAATTCTAGATTTAAGCCCTAGATGTAGAAGTTACTAGTTGCATTACTTGGATATTGGTGTCTAACATGTATTCCTTTAAATGGTGTTAATATTTCAAGATGATGATTATTAATAACAAGTTTTGTGGCTAACATGTTTTCCTTGAATAGTGTTAATACTTCTGAATGATGTTTTTGAGAAGCTTACCTCGTTAAATCCAAGCTGTGAATGCAGGGAACTTGTTGCAAAGGAAATGAAAGATAGTTTCGATATGCTGAAAGCCTGGCAGATATCCTACAACTTATATCCTACAACTATGCAAAATGATAGTTTTTATTTTGATCCATCGAGTTGAGTGCTATAATATGGTCATTATGGTTTTCCTAAGGTTGTTTTTATGAATGATTACAGCATGATTGTAACCCAAATATTTATATACTAGTCATACCTGTGTTGTTCATAAAATGTAAATTGCAAAAAATATCCTAATTGCCATGTGCATAGATTTATTGAAGTACTTGCAGGACAGTTGTTGAATCATCCTGCATGACAAGAACTCAAGGTAAATCTAAAATAACTCAAGGTAAATATAAATGAACTCAAGGTAATAGCCTTGATGTGCTCAAATACAGTCTGGTTGTAAAGTAAGTGGCATGTGGATGTAGTGAAAATAACTTCCTAGTATTTCTTGTTTATAGTACGAAATGTCCTAATGAGTTAAGATGGTTTAGGTACATAGCATGAGGATCACAAGGGAAATGATAAAGAGATAAGAATATGTATTATAGTGATTATCTTTGGTATTTCTTAAAGAATGTTCTATGGTTAGGTAACATAAAAATGAGCTTAAATCCATTCGGTATGATTAAATCTTCTTGATACAAAGTAAATGATTTCCCATTCCTCTTAAGAATCGAATTCCAATTCATTTGGGGATGTTACAAATTTGGTGTCCTTAATGATGTTATCTTATGTGCTATTGGCATGATTATTTTTATGTTCTCATGATGAGGATGTTGTAGAATAGTCTTCTTATGAATCTAAGGAGGATTGTCTAAGGAATATTGTCTATTAATCCTTATAAGGTGATAGATAGTCTAACAAGGGAGGAAAGCCATATTTTATTTTGTAAAGCCCTTTGATAATTATTATAAGTATGGAGCTTAGGAATAAATGGAATGGCTAATATTAGAAGAGAAGGCTGATTTTATTTCAATGTGCTTTGTTTTCATTACCCAAGTACCCAAGAGTAGTGGTTTCATTTATTTAAAAAGATAATAAAGGAAAAATCTCTTACCACTTTCTCGTTCGTTACATATGGTATTAGAGCCAAGGTCGAAACACGCGGGCCTATCTGGGCTCAAAATGATTCTACATATTTTGTTTTAATAAATTGACGAACAAGTTTTGCTTGAGATAACAGGATTTAACAAACTCACGTTGAGTTGCAATACAAGTACTGTAAGATGTAGCAATTGCAGATAATTATATATTGGCTAACCTTGTATTTGTGCAAGATTGGAACAACTTCTCCACTTCAAGATTAGGCCCAACGAGGTCACATGGTGAATATTATTTTTGGGGATTGGCATGGAAAAGGGTCGTGACATTGTCGTTAAGAATAAAGGACTGGTAAGGAACTAGTGAGAATCGAATTGGAATTTAAGTTTCTATACCTTTTGTGTTTGCTATTAGCAATGAGTGAAACATAAAGTGGCTCATGAAAAATAAGCAAAACTTACCATATATGTACTAGCTTCTTGGAGATGACAAGGTAGCTGTTAAATGGATTTTGATGAAATTAACCATTTAAGGAAGGAGTAGATACACTACCCCAAAATTCTAGCAAAGTGTAGCTAAAATGGTTATGTATAAGATCTAACATGGGCATAAGTGATGCTGAAAGGATAATTATATTAAAAGCACATATTGTTAGGATTATGTAGGTATGTAAAAATATACATTGTATCATACATGGTATTGTGCAAAAATATACATTGTATCAGACGAATGTTAGTAGTAAGGCACAAAGGCATGAACACCAACACCTTATATGAACCAGTTGTTGATACACGAAGAACAATTGTTTGGTCGGGGATATTAGATTCATAGGAACTATCGGTTCTCAAGTTTTCGGTCCATAAAGAAATGAGAGGAACAGACCCTTGATGCTCCCCTACATGTGTGCACATCAATAGCATATGAGCTTCAGTCCTAGATGGACGTAAAATGAGGTAGAGTTATGCGTTGTCATGGAATTACTATCGTCTTGTCATAAATCAATAGCTCTAGAAATAGTAGTGAATGATGATATAAGCATATACTAATTGGTTTAAAAAAAATGCTATCTTGTGAACTGTTATAAAGTAGAATGGGATTTACTTATAAGAAGTTCTAATTAGATTTCATTAGCTACTAAATGAATGCTAAGTGAATGCAGAATTTGAATGAAAAGTTATGGTTAGGTGCAAGATTACAACTAAAATGGTAATAGGCGTGCAAGTGAAGCCTAGGAAATAAGGCTGTGCACATAGAGACTATTAATCTTCCATACATACTCGTAAGGTATGACAACAAATCTTTCAAGACATGGAAGTAGATTTACTTTTGAACTTGGGCTACAATGCAGCCAAGGTGAGTAACAAAATGCGTTGTGCTTAAGAAATCAATAGAATGCCTTAGTGGTAAAAAGAGTGCACTAGTATAAAGACTCTTATCTGATGAATGAGAAATACTAAAGAGTTTGATGTTCTTTATGATGAGCTGACCACTTATGGAGGGATTGTAGGCATGGAAAATTTTGGCCATGAGGAAGGCTAAAGCTCTAGGATTGTAATGAGTTAAGAAGATATGTGAAAGATCTCATGTGAAAAATGTTGTCACCATGAGGAAGTGGTGATGGAGGTAGTGGATGAAAGCTACCTTGTTTTCTCTCGGGCCAGCGAGGGACCACTATGCATTCTGGGGATGCCTATATGTAAGACATTTTAGTTAAGACTCATTCCGCACATATTGAGAGGACTGTCACAAGAGTGGGGGACTCTGTGAAGAGAATAACCCCTAGGCACTGTGGGGGTGTGCGAGAACATAGGTGCCTTAGCTTGGTGAAGCACCCTGAATAGCACAAGAAGGAGATATGCCTAAGGAAGGGTATCGTCCTTATGTTGGGTGGCTTGAATTGGTACTTGAAGTACTGTTAGCACATGGAATGCTGGGATGGAGGACATCCAGAGAAAAGAATAATGCCGAAGCACCCTGAATAGCACAAGAAGGAGATACGCCTAAGAAAGGTGTTGAGGCCTGGAAATTCGTAGGAAACAATAGCAAGGGATTCTCCCCAATCAATGTTCCCAACTAGACTGTGATTGTTTGGTATAGGGAATCCATCCGATTTACGGTCTGGCTACCGTAGGTCAAGTAACAAAACAAAGGGTTTTACTGGTTGTGGCCCGGTCCACTATGTATATTTTTGTATTTTTGACTCTAAGTATGATATGCAAGTGCCTATCTAAGATGCAGATTGATGAAGAATGCGAGGAGTGGTCACAGTGTGATGCGCAGGTTCCTACCTCTCGTCTTAGACTCTCTCACATCTAAATCACACAAAACTAAAAAAAAAATATTAACTAAGATGTCCCTAGGGAGCAAGATTATCAATTAATGAGTAATGTAATACTGTTCATATGTTAAGATAAATCACAGATAGTTGTTCTTAGAATCAAAACACATAAACATGAATAAATATATGCACAACAAGATAGCTCGTCGTTTGTTAAAACATTCAGTACTCATAGTGGAAATTATCACAAAATAAACCAGAGAACATTCATATAAGAACATAGGTTTAGAAAGTTAGAACGATCTCACAGATAATGAAACACAACTGAAAACAAAATAGTTCCCCTTCAACATTGTTCATTTCATCACATTTGAACATTCCACACAACAATTTCTCCAACAGGCAAAATTGTAATTTTATTATTGCAAAACGAAATAGTTCCTCTTACAACAAGTAGTTCACAAGTCGCTCCGGGAAAAATCCCCTTCTCCTATCTAATTCTTCTATATTTGTCCAAAAGCAAAAACTGTTGGGCTGCCCACAAATGACTCTTGGGCTTCCCCAACGATTCACCTCCCACAATTTTCTTACATTAAGTGCTTACATAATTTACAATATATTACAATAAAAACAAACAAATAAAGCACTTATGTGGAGGGCCCCGCTTGATTGTTCAAGAAATTCTTCCATGCTAAAGCTTCTAAGGCAATGTTTTCGAACTCAAAAGGTTCTAGAAAACGAATATTGATGTCAAATTTAGCGGCCTGATTTCTTATTACTTCGATCTTGGCTGAGCTCAGGCGTAGTTGATCCTTTAGCAACTGTACACTCATCGCTGAATGAGCTACATCATTTCTCAGGGTCTGATCGTCTAGGGCCTTGATGTGCTGAATTATTTGCTCATATTCCTGATATCTACCTTCCAACATCTCCAAAAATAGGTCGTGGTCTAGAAAGGTGTCCATTCTTTGTTCAGCAGCAACCTGGCAACGGTTGTAGGTGATCAAAATTCTCCTATAGAATTCTGTACAAGCTCCCTTTGTCTTCTTTACAACCTTCTTAAATTCTTCGGCTGTGTTTATAGCAAACTCCAATAAGTCACAGTCTTGTTTCAGGCCTTGTTGATCTTTTGCTGGCAGGTCTGTCGGGATTTCCTCATTTGCCTCTAATCTGGCTATTGTTCTCATAAGGACTTCTAGAATGTCTTGCAATCTATCCATGAAATATGAAGAAGTTTCTAAAATTTCTTCTAGTCTATTCTCTACCTGCAAAACCTTGCATCTCTCTTCTTCTATGGATACTTGTAGCTTGTGCATCTTGCTCCTTTGTGCTAAAACATGCTCCTTGAAAGGATGAAGGTTGACTTGCTATTCCCTGGCCTCTTCTAGAGCTGCTGCTAATGAAGTAACTTTTTCTTTAAGCTCTGCTGTCTGCACCTGAGATTGGCTCTCTGACTCCTCCAAGGTAGCTTTCTGTAACTTCAACTCCCCTATCTTACTTAGCAGCTGATCCTTTTCTGTATTAAGAATTTCACATACTCTTTCCACCCATCCTTTTCTATCCTTAGCCCCTGACATTCCTGCTGCAATTTTTCTAGACTTTCTTGGGAAACCTCCAGAGATCTCTTCTCTACTTGGAGGAACTGGAGCTTTGCTTTTGAAGATTTTATTTCATGTTGCATGTCTTCAAACTTCCTTTTCAATTTATTACTTTCCTCTCTCTCCCTTCTTAGCGTATCTTTTAGTTGGGCAGCAAATTTCTTTGACTGTTCAAGGTCAGTCATTATCCGATCCACATTGTCCTCATAAGCATGGATCAATGCTGATCCAGCTCGAATAGTAATTCTGGAGTAGTTGTCTATCCCATACACCATGGTTGTATCATTTATCATTTTCCCTGACTACCCCCCAGTCCCGACTTTCCTCTCGGTCCTCTTCACAATTCTTTTTGTTTCCCTGTCGTAAAAAATAGTGTTGAAGTCTGGAACCTCCTCCCCTTTCTTTTGTTCGAAAGGGATCAGTCTTAGGCCATAAACAACAACCTGTCCTAATGTGCTACTAGCAGCTGCCTTAGGGTCTTGATAATCAATATTACCTAGATCCTAAACCTGAATGTCTACAGGATCGGAAGCTTGTTGCTCTGTCATGGACCCTGTCAGTTTTAATCTTCCTGCTTCCTGCTTCCTAAGTTCCTCATCCATTTTCCTTTTCTTTTCTTATTCTTCACTCTTGGAAGCTTCTTCTGCATTTCTAGCTACTTCTTGTTCAACTTTTCTCTTTTCTTACTCCTCACTTTTAAGCCAGCTTTCGGCTTCTTGTGCTAGTCTCCTAGCATCTTCATCTCTTTTCCTAGCCTTCTCTTCCTCTACTTTTTTCTGCTCATCTTGTCCTTTCCCGCCTTTAGTAATGATTTTCTTTTTAAATATTATTTTTAATGCAATTATGTTTTCTACATTTCAGAAAATGGATTTGTCTTTATCTAAGTGGCTTGTATACTCAAAATGTACATTTGCTTCCCAGCAGTCTTCTGCCACTTTATTCCGGGAATCATTCCTATGGAAGTTTATTTCCCCAAAATGGAATTACCCCAATTCTTCTACAAATTCATTGACTTTCTTAACTATTGAGAACTTATAGCTTCCCAACCTGAATGGTAAGGGAGGATAAGTTGCCTTCTTATGTTCAAATAAAAAACTCCCTATGCCATCCAAGAAGATCTGCCTGACTGCCTCCTTGTGTACCACATAATCAGTGGCATATTTTGGAAGTAGTGAAGGTGCTCTGGAGCATCCATACATTCTGATATACAGTCCATCCTCCGTTAAGTAGTAATCCACATATTCTTCAATAACCTGCAATGATTCTTCTGACATGCAATTGTATTCTTTTAAGAAAATCATTGTATATAATGGCATAATGAAGTGTTCACACACTTCTCTGTAGTGGCTGTAGTATTTATGCGCCCACAGGGGCTTGTAAGCTGAGTATACTGGTGTTCTATCTTGGTCCCAAATACACCTCAGGTTTGGGAATGGTTGGTTGGACAGTATGCAATCAATCAGTATGGAGCTCATGTAGAACTTTGATTTTTTTTGGGACACCCCTCCCAAAGCTAAAGCAATGCAGGCCGAGAGACTGTTTGAGACAATGTTTGCCCAGTTGAACATGGTCCCTTGGGTTGCAACATAGAAGATGATATAAACCCACTCCAACTTAAAATATTTACCGTGGGCCCTCCCGAAAATCCTGTTCAGCATTAAGGAAATGAACTTATAAGGGGTCCTTAAGGTGGCAGTGTCATATTCCCCTGATGGCCTAGTTCTGAAACTCTTGCCAGGTACCAGGATTCTTTTCAATGTCTCAACTAGGTCCAGATTAATTTTATTTAGCTAGTCTTCAGTGAAGTAAACCTGGGCTTTCGGTAAGTGGTAGGCTAGTGATACATAACCAGGGCTATAAGCATCATAAACCTGTTTGTCAACGTTGGCCAAAATAATTGTAGTTACGTCTACCCTGGGCAGAATCCATCCAATCACCTCTGAGCATGGGAAAATCTCAGGCCTGGTAGCAACCCTCATTAAAGCAGATCTCTCTATATTTGCATATATAGTTTCTTCCTCAAAACCGGTGCCAGGTACCTCCCGATATGTTATCAGTCTGTAGATTTCCCCTGCTTATATTTAGGTTCCACACCCACGATGCCTCTGGTGTCTTCATAAGTATATTCAACCTTGGTGATAATTTCAACATCGGGTTCCTCCTCCACTATAGGGGCTTTCTTCTTCTTCCTTTTAGACATCTCGTATTCAGAAAGATTTCCCTATCATACACAAAATATTTTAGGTCCCGTTGAGCCATTTCTAAATAATATTCAAAGAATGGAGACAAACTACATGAGCATTTACCTTGGTCAGGCTAGTCATGATTGAAGCTATGAAAAATAAACAAACAAAATTTAACTACCAAGTGTTCCTGCATGAAAACAAATCTACAAAAGAACTAACTCTTACCTATGACTGAAAAAAATGGTATAATTGACTCATGACATCATGGCTTCGTTAAAATGAGGAAATTCTCCCCCGTTAGGAAAACAGTCTCAAAATACACCCTTAGCGCTATGATTCAAAAAAAATGTCCTATTCCCAATATCATCCTAAACGGGGTGCAACCTCAAAAACCGCTACCATAATCCCATACAGGCGAGCGACCCAAAAGGATGGAAAACCCAAACTTCCGGTACTTCGAAGTAAAACAAGAAAACGCCTTCCTCTTTGCAAGATAAAAAAGGAAACACCCCCCCGGACGACCATACATAGATTGGAGGGAACTGGTGTAGACAGCGTAATGCTCATGTGCACCGGTTTCCCAAACAACCAGGTGCGGTTTGCAAACTCATAATGGCAGCAAAATTAATCATTCAGAAAACAAAACCCTCCAATGGAAAACCATACCGCCTATATGAACTATATAAGCGCTGAAAAACATAAACCTAGGTATTCAATAACCACAGAGGTGGGAACTAACCAAGGATGGCAACCCTAGTTCAACAATCTGAAAGAAAGGGTGGAGACGAGAATAATGGCCTACCTGGAAAGGCGTTGTGCAACTGACAAGAAGAATCCGCAAACTTCCACAGCGGTGCCACCTAGGAAAGAGCTACCGACAGTGAGTACAATGTCCTGTTCGAAATGACAACGAAAAATGCGGGCACGAGTTCGGAGAAAAAATAATAGAAAATAAACCCCAATCCCCCAATATATACATCCCGATAAAACAAACAATCGACGGGAAAACATGTCCATCGGGCTGCAAAATGAGTACGGGATCGGCAATCATGTTAGGTTCATCTCCGTAACGAAGGATGATGAGACGACTACGAGATCCATAGTGTCAAACAAAGCATTGGCAAGAGGAATAAATAAAACACTTCGCATCGGAGTTCACCAGACTAAGACCTCGGACCAATAGTTGGTTGAAGCGCTGCAACATCGAAAATCGTAAAGACACCGAGTTTCACAGAGCAGTCAAAATTGGAGGTAAAAAAAGCATGAATTAAGTGAAAATGATCGGCCAAGCGACAAACATAATCAAACTAAATCAGAAGAATAGTGCCTTCTAGAGCCACAACGGTGGAAGCTACAAGACTGTGGTCTTGCGAGTCAAAACGGGCGGATATCGAAAAAAATCAAGACAACCATCGAGGGGCTCGCAATACATCATCGGCAATAGTGGAAACTGTAGAGACAAAAAGTTTAGATGATATTCCAATAAGGCTTCTGATAATAAGAAAAATAAAAATAAAGCGCATCGGAGGAAAGTACACCTTGGATCGAACCGTCTTTCAACTGCATCTCTGCAACGACGGGTGCATAGTTAACTGCATTTCCGATTCATAGTCTCAACAAATTCCGATGGTGGGGTAAGAAATCAATGTAAGCCGTAAAAAAACATTGGAATACAAATATTTATTGAACAAACATCAGTAAAATCAAGCAAACCCAAAGAGCTGAGCAAAATCGAATTAAAAGTAGGGTCCCAAAATTTTTAGAATTTTGGGAAATTGTTGCAGCTGCAACAATTGGCGACTACCTGGTGAACCCCAGATTTCTGAATCAACTCTTCTCTTAGTACAGGACTATTTAGTCATTAAATTCATAGGTTGAATTATTCTAGATGCTTGTATTCCTAAACTAGCACACATATGCATTCAACTCATTGATGACAGTCCATTTTTGGAAATGGGAACACCAAAATATTCAAAGTCTGGATAACTCTTATGAGGCTGAGTAGATGAGTTTTATTTTACCTCTGTGTTTTGGTAGTTTCTAGCTTGGACACCATAGGATCGTAACATATGGTAAACAGAAATATTCATTTGTTCCTCATTCCCATGCTAATTGCACTTTTGTGCCTTTTGAACTTTTTGTTCTTTTGGGTCCTCCATATGCCTTTCTTTCTGAATTTTATTCAGTCTCTTCTATCCATAGTGTACTTTTGTGTGAGATGTATTTACTTTTTAGCTCACTAACGGAGAAGAACTTTTGGAAAATTGGTATTCATGTTTTTGATACTTTGCTTTGATATATATTGCTTCTTTTAGGATTTTTGACTCTTAACAGCCTCTAGGATTTTTAAATCATGGCATGGGATCATTTATATATAATAAACTGTTTACCTTGCTTCCTTTCCATGGGTCCTTTGCTGTTACCCCCTAGGAGATTTTAGATGTGCAATAGATGGAGCCTCGAAATATTATTCTAGACCTTTTGATTCTGAGTTACTTTTAGGGGTTAAGCAGGACTTCAATGAGCATATAGCCATTTAGGAAAACTACTTACTAGAAGAAATTATATCAGTTCAACCAAGAATGCATAGTCTTATCCCAAAGATTTCAATTAATCAAGAAACTTGATGCTTTCCATGCAACCAAAAGTTTGCCTCTTTTATTAAAAAACAAACCAAAAAATAACTAGAAACAACAGCGGCAAATCAAATTGAAAAACTACATCAAATTATTTATGTACAAGTTTATCACAAGCAAAACCCAAAAGTAAAATTTTAGAACCAAACCACTACCTGATCAGTTCTCTTCCCACCCCTAAAAATCTATCAACTTATGAGTCAAGGGGCTAGGCTCGATTGCAGATGTGATATACCTAACCATTATCTAATTCTGCTATTTTTGAAACAGAAATTACGTCTACCAATTTACAATCAATCCCGTCAGCCCATGAACATTGAAGGAGATCGGGCTGAGCGTCAGTTATATTGTTGGCTTCTTCCGATGCAATATGTCTTAGTTCAAGCTCCATTAGATAATTCCCTAGAACAGAACTTGCTGATACATTTTCTTCTTCCAACTTAGTGATAGTGTGTTTCATGTAAGGTTCCCTTAAAATTTTGATCCGATTTGGGACCCCTTTATGAGGCAGCCATAAATGTGACCAATCTGAAGCAAAATACCCCTTTAACCTCGTGGACCAGTCTCGGTTCAGAATGAGTCCATACCCATCTGATATGTCTGCCACCACAATATCAATATATTGACATATCTTTTCATTTGCGGATAAAGGAATGAGAACATTCTCCATTTCCCCAACTACTTTGACACTAGTCCTGTCTAATTGAGTAACTTCCCAAGCAGTAGGTTTTGGCTGCCCATTAATTGTTTTGCATACTACAAGTGGCATAACATTCACTGATGATCCAGAGTCTACCAAACAATTATGCACCTTATGGTTCAAAATTTCCAAAGTCAAAAGGAAAGGTGGGGCTTTAAACCTAGTTTTCTCTTCCCTAATTGATTCGACATCTTCCTCCACAGGTTGGATTTTGGTGGGTATATCTTCCTCTAGTTCTCCAGGATTTTTAATATTTTCTTTGTCATCACCTACTTGGTCTTCCATAAGCTTAACAGGCTTGTTGATTTGCTTCGGATCTTGGCTGATAATGGTGATTTTAAGTACTTCACCATCAACCTTGTTCTTTGGTTGTTTCCTCACATTCTCTTGCAACTTCTTAATCTTTGAGAGCATATAATTGTCTTCATTTACCAAATCCAGGCCTTTTGTTGTCATTTGAATTTCTGGTATATTCTCAGGTTTTAGAGTACTTCTTTCTGTATCAAAAAACGAGACACAATCCCATAAAAACATGGTATCATTCTCTTGTTTTTCTGAGGTCTTACTACCCTGTTCCTCTTCATCATTGTCCTCAGTTAATTTAGAATCCAAAAGCTGATTCATCACCAATGTCATTGAATTTATCCATTGAGGACAATTCTTTTTAGAATGGGGTTGTTGGTGGAAAGTGCAAAAATTATCCATCCCAACCTCCATTAAATTCATCGATGCTGAATTGTATGGAGGAGGTTTGGGTTGGTTGTTATCCTCTCTTTTTTTGTAACAAGGCTTATATGCTTTCTATGTAACACCCTGGTTTTGACCCCATTGCATTAGATGTATATGATGTATATATTGTAAATAATCATGGTGCAGAGCTAAAGGACAAGGCCCCACCATCGATTGGTTATGCTATGTTTCAGATTGAAATTGTCATCGATGGTATATCGAGGCATGCAGCATAGATATTAAGTTTCGTAATCATGTACATATACATCTTTAATTAAATAAACCCAACCAGCTATGCTCACTGCAACCATGATAAAAAGGGCATGATTTTTCCAAGGATAGGGGGGGGGGAATTGTTAAACCATGAAACAATGGGGAAAGAGCCATGTGTCACCTTCCCTTGTCTTACCCAACTACCACCATTAAAAACTGCTGCTATTAGTTGGGGTAGTTATGGCTGGGAGTGGAGTGTGGCAGGACTGTCAGTCCTTGCCCACACGCACACTCCACCAGTAGGTTGACCTCATGTTGGCAAGCAAAAATGACCACCGCCATCACTCCAGGACTCTCCACTCTCACTACTACGCCATTCTCTCCATTGTCTGTTCATCCTCATGCAGGGACGGTAGTCTGCTCATTCTCACACAACCAGGAGGGGAGCCGTTTTTCGGTTGTCATTCATGTTTTTCCACAGAGTGGAATCTGGTGTGTTTTTCCTCTGTATTTCCAGCGTCTAGTGTAAAATTTCCTCATGCATAGGTTGAGAGTATGTATCTTCTTCCCCAATGTGGTATGTGTAAGTTTCCCCTGGTGGCTTCGCTGTCCAGGACAGACTGTTGTTTCGTCATGTTGTGAATTGTGTTTACTGATATGTTGAGGCCGCCATAGGTTGTTTTGGGAGTCATTTTGGCCACGATAGGGCCAAGAATGACTTAGAAATTTTTTTCCATGCCCAAGCTGTGAATCGCTTTTGTGGCTGCAGGTATGCAGTGGTTGGTCTTCGGACTACGTTGGGAGCAGAGATGGGGGCTTGGTTTTCTTGATAAACCTGGTGTGTTTAGAAACCACATAGACAGAGCTAGAGGGCTAGCTTTCTTCTCCACAACCCATGAATAGCACTAGAAGGGAATTCAGGGCCTAAGGGACTGTGTAGCAGAGAAGGGACTAATTCCTTGTGTTGGGTGTGTGTGGGTGTCTTAGAAGTCAGGCTAGTTCTGGTGTAGGTGTTCCTAGCTCTGTAATGGGCTCACCAACTTAGCATTTAGCCTTTCCCAGCTCCTTGATGGCCTGAGAAACCAACTATGTTGGCTTGGCTGTGTTTTTTGTATCCTTGGCTTTGTGTAAGCCTGCTTGTTCCTTATTCCTTGGAGAATCATGCCCAACTCGGGGGTGGCAGCGTTGTTGAGAGATTAAGGAGCATGGTGGAGTATGGTTGGATGGAATGTTGTAGTGACGTAGCTGGTTGCGGAACGAGTTCTTTATAAGATAAGTAATCTTGTCTATTTTACTTCTGCAATCCTATTTACTATTAATAATTATGATGAACATGTTGAATGCTTGTATGAACGTATGTTGGCTTCTGTTGTATGATAAATACTCATGTATGCATGTTCTAGTTCAAAGCATTTTATTTCATCATTTTATGAATGTACATGTTCATGGGGCTCTTAACCCGTGGTTAATGCCATGGTAGCATCCTCTTCACCGGTTGGAGAGTCAAGGACGTTACAGTGTGCTATCAGAGTTCATGTTGCAGCATGGGCCTGAATGGGGCCATGAAAGATGCAGTGACAGAAGTAGGATTTCTTTCTGCCCAGCAGAGATCAGAAGTTTATGACTGGAAAATACACAAATTTGTCTAAGTGTCTGAATTGTCGGTTTGTCGGAACACTTAGTGGGACGGAATTCTAATGTAGCGGAGAGCTAGGCGGAAGCACACCCAATGGAGGACAGTTGGAAGAAAATTGCAGAAAATTTTCTAAGTTTTTGACGGTCGTCAGCGGAACTTAGTGGATGTGGGAGCCGCGGTTTCAGTGAAGATTAGTCAAAGACCGCCGAAACACCGGCTCGATGTAGTGGAAGAAACACCTGATATTGAATTTCGGTGCCAATGAAAGTTTGTTGTTCAAACCGTCGATGGACGTTGGTCAAAAATAGTTTATCGAGTGCCCGCTGTTGCAGATGGCTAGACCACTATTCTCTTGACGGGTAAGGCCTCCGACCGCCGACGCCATAAAGATAGGTTAAGAATTTTTCTAAGGCCTGAAATCGTCGGCTATCATAAGAAGATAGTGCTTTGTGCGTCCGCCGTTGTGGAAGCCTAAAGCACTAGTCTTCCGACGGGGAGAAGCTCCGACTGTCGATGCCGGTAAAAAAAATCAGTTCGCTGATCGAAAAGCATTAGAGAAAAGGATCAAAGATGATGAGCCTCCGTTGCGGCTGCTGAACGAACTAACCTGTCGATGCTTTAGTATTCCACTCGCCGATGCAAAGGTGTTAGTGGATTGTGGAGCCGACAAAGTCATTGGAAGATAGAGAATTTTTTCTCCAACAAAAGAAGAAATTTTCAAAAATTGTCTAAGTGTTGAGGCCATCGGTGATTGGTGACAGTTAGCTGTTTGGATCGACAGAAGTTAGTGGATTGAATGTCTGCCATTGCGGCTAGCTAGTGAACTATCCTTCAAATGGATAGAGGCTTCAACCGTCGATGCTGTAGTGATTAGTACTTCCGCCAGCCGATGAGAAGAAAATTTGAAAATTTTGTTTAAGTATAAGGTCGTCGAAAAGTTATTAAGGATTGGATCATCGATCGGGTACATTAAAGGTTTGAGAATCCGTCGTTGGGGCATTCTAGGACACTATCCACCCGATGGTTAGTAGGTCCAACAACCGATAATATCCATGGAACCCACAGTGAGATCACTTTCTGCCGTTGCGGTTGCCTAGAAGACTAATCGTCCGACGCATAACATAGCCGATCGCCGACACAGAGGAGTTAAGTTGCTGTTTGAATTGCTGCAACGACAGGAAGTATAGTGACTTGGATCATTGATGAATAGAAGATGGAAGAGCTGATGCCGTGGAAGATAAGGCAAGAAGAAAATTCAACTAGCCCTCCGCCGCTGCAACAACTAGTGCTTCTGATCATCGATAGACTTACGGCTGCGGAAGACTTAAGGAGAATAGTAATTGACATTGCCGATCGGAAGTATAAACATTTTCCCATGGAAACTGAAGTAAGAACACTTTTCGTCGTTGCGGAAGCCGAGATGACTAACCACCCGATGCACAAGACACCCGACTGCCGATGTAGCGCATAGGCTGGTTTCACCACCGATTAGGATCAGAGAGTTGGATGCAGATCTGATACAACAGAAGGAAATAGGTGAACAGTCCTCCACGTTGCCGATGCAAATTGGAAGTTTGGCGATTTGCCTGCTGAAACGCTGGAAAAGTTGTGCGGAAGAGACCCGATGAAGATAAGGAAAATTTGGGTTTTTTGAAGTGGAAATTTTCTTAGCAAATTCTAACTATTTTAGCAAGTTTCAATAGATTGTCAGTGGATTATAGGGCTGAACACGGGGGAGAGGAAAATTTTGTGCTTTTAGCATAATTGTTGTTTTATGAATTTCCAGAAGAAAAGGTAAGTAATTTTGATTTATATTGATATTATGCATCTAACAATTTGCTACGAACACATTTGCAGAACTTTAGATAACTTCCAAGAACAGTACTCCACAGAGAACAGTGTGGTAAAGCTAGAGGTGGTTCAGTCATGAGAACCCATGATGGGTATGATGGTCGGGATTCTTATGAGCGAACAGAAGATTCCATGGGAGAAAATGTCCGTAATGGAAATGATGACATAGATTCTAATGGAAGGAGATTCCATGGGACACCGTTTGAAGTTGCAGCCACCATGAGAAGCTTGATCAAATCCCAGGAAAAGCAACATCAGTTGAATGCTGCAATGTTACAGAGTTTGAAAGACTTGCAAATAAAGATAGATTCTGGACGAGGTACAACAAGACCAGAAGGCAGTAAGAACAGTACTAGGAGAAGGAGAAGGACTTCTAGTGGATCATCTGATTCTGAAGAATCCAGTGGGGATTCAAGTTTTTCTTCTCATAAAATAAAAAGAAAGAGACACCATAGGGATCACTCTCGGGATGAATTTAAGAAAGCTAAACCTCCTACATTTGATGGTGAGGTAAATATTGGACAAGAGGCTGAATCTTGGCTTCTTGGGATAAAGAAGTACTTTCAAGTGCATGATTATTCAGGAAACATGAAGGCAAGAGTTGCCATATTCAATCTGAATAGAAGAGCATCCATTTTGTGGGAACACTTCAAGCAAGTAAAGAGGATCAGTGAAAGGAGACTTAAGTGGAAACAGTTCAAGAAGTATTTCAATCAGAAATACCTCTCTGACAGGTATTATGATGGAAAGATTAAGGAGTTCCATGAGTTGAGGTTGGGACAATGGACGATGGAAGAATATGAAAATAAGTTTTTGGAGCTGTTGAGGTATGTATGGTACATCAGAGACGAAAAAGTGAAGGTCCAACGCTTTCTAAGTGGACTGCCTCAGTCTTACAAAGATAGAATTGAGTTTTATGAACCTAGAACTCTTGAAGAAGTAATAAGGAAGGCTAAGTATTTCTATGAGCAAAGCAAAGGTAAGCCGGATTACCATAAGGCGTGGAAGGACAAGAAGAATGAGAAATTTTACCAAAGAAAGAAAGGTTTCAAACCTTCTAACTTTAGGAATCAGCAGAAGCAGCCATCCCAAGCAGTAAGTAAACTAGTTGGAATGACAGGAGAAAAGCCTAAGGATCCATAACAGAATAGAGAACCAATTCAATGTTGGAAATGTGGAGGACCCCACATGCACAGGAATTGTCTACTCAAGAATGAGAGTGCAAGACCGACTTATAACATTCAATAAGCAGAAACAGTGGGTCAAGTAGCAAGGGTAGTCCCCAGGATTTATGTAGCACTGGAGGACCACCAGGCAGATCACCAGTCAACTGTGGTTGAAGTAGCAGGTAATATTGTTGAGCAATCTGTTTCTATTTTGATTGACCCCGGTTCTACACGCAGTTACATTACTCATAGAGTAGTGGAGATTTGTGCTTTTAAGAAGGTAAATCATAGAAAATCGTGGTTAGTTCAGCTAGCCACTGGAACTAAGAGAAAAGTCAGTGAAGTGGTAGAGAAATGTCAATTGGTCATGGATGGATTGGTCACTTGTGTAGATCTAAATGTTCTACCTCTTGGTTCCTATGATATTCTCATTGGAATGGATTGGTTAGAAGCTCACAGGGTGAAGCTTGACTGTTATGGTAAGGATTTTGAATGCATGAATGAAGAAGGGAACCTAGTAGTTGTGAAAGGTATTCCAAAGGTGATTTCAGTAAGGCAGGTTTCAGCAATGTAGTTAAAGAAGTTTTGTAGGAATGATTTCCAGTTGTATGCAGCTCATATTTTGGAAACATCAGGAGATGGAACTCCTAGGTTGGAGGACTATCAGGTCTTATAGGAATTCAGGGATGTGTTCCCTGATGAGATTCCGAGGCTTTCTCCAAAGAGGGACATTGATTTCACCATTGAACTTATGCCAGGAGCAGCACCAGTGTCCAAGGCACCCTATAGGATGAGTACACTAGAGATGCTAGAGTTGAAGATGTAACTACAAAAGTTGTTGGAAAAGAAGTATATCCGACTGAGTGTGTCTCCTTAGGGAGCACCAGTTCTGTTTGTAAAGAAGAAAGATGGCACACTTAGGTTGTGTATTGATTATAGATAATTGAACAAGGTTACTGTGAAGAATAAATATCCTTTGCCTAGGATTGATGACCTCTTTGATCAAATGAGAGGAGTAAAGGTATTTTCCAAGATTGACTTGAGGTCTGGTTACCATCAGGTGAGAATCAAGGATGAAGACATTCATAAGACAACCTTCAGGACAAGGTATGGAAATTATGAGTTTGTAGTGGTACCATTTGGTCTCACAAATGCACCAGCTACATTTATGTGCCTTATGAATAGTGTCTTCAGCAGATACTTGGACAAGTTTGTTCTTGTTTTCCTTGATGACATTCTTTTTTATTCTAAGAATGACGTGGAGCATGAAGAGCATTTGAGATTGACATTGCAATTGCTTAGGGATCACCAATTGTATGAAAAAATGAGCAAGTGTGACTTATATAGAGATAGAATTCAGTATTTGGGTCACATTTTCTCAGAGGAGGGTATATCAGTCGACCCTGAAAATATTGAAGCCGTTATGAATTGGCCTACTCCAAGAAATGTGACAGATTTAAGATCTTTTATGGGACTTGTAGGATACTAATGGAGATTTATTGAGGGATTCTCCAAAGTTGCACATGGAATCACTTCTTTGCAAAAGAAGGGGATAAGGTTCGAATGGACATCGAGGTGTGAAGAAAGTTTCCAAAGGTTGAAGAATCTTCTCACCAGTGCACCAGTATTGAAAGTTGTAGATCCGTAGAAATATTTTGTAGTGTGTACCAATGCATGCGAACAAGGGATTGGAGGAGTCATTATGCAAGACAACCACGTGATATGTTTTGAGTGGAGAAGCTGAAGGATCATGAGAATAACTATGCCACTCATGATCTAGATCTTGCAGTCATAGTACATGCCCTCAAGATGTGGAGGAATTACTTGATGGCTAGGAGATTTGAGCTCAGAACAGACCATTGTGGTCTGAAGTATTTGTTTGATCAGCCTACTCTGAATGCTAGACAAGCGAGATGGCTGGAATTTTTATGTGAGTTTGATTTTGGAATCAAACACATAAAAGGGAAAGAGAATAAGGTACCTGATGCACTCAGCAGGAAGATGCAATAAATGCATGTGGCATATCTTAGTATTTTCCAATCAAATTTGAGGCAGTAGATTGTTAGTCATGCTGCTGGAGATGAATTGTATGAGTAGGTAAAAGACAAATTGCAACAACAAAGTATTGATAAAAGGTATGAGGGATATAAATTTGAAGAAGTTGGACTTCTCACTTATAAAGGTAGAATTTATATTCCAGATGTAGCAAGTTTGAGGAGAGTTGTTATGGATGAAATCCATCAAGCTCCATATTCTGGTCACCCGGGATACCAAAAGACCATTGCTACAACTAGAAAGCAGTACTTTTGGCCAGGAATGAAAAGGGATATGGCCAAGTACATTTCGAGGTGTATGAAATGTCAGCAGGTAAAGGTTGAGCATCAACACCCTGCAGGTTTGTTACATCCTTTGCCAGTTCCATAATGGAAATGGGAAGTTATTTCCATGGATTTTACTACAGGATTGCCAATGACTTGGAGACAACACGATTCCATCATGGTTGTGGTGGACAAGTTGACAAAGGCAGCGCATTTTATACCGGTTAAGTCTACGAATAAGATTGATGTCATTGCAAGGATATTCAAGAAGGAGATTTTCAAACTGCATGGATTTCCTAAGGCAATAGTCTTTGACAGAGATGTCAAGTTCACTTCCAACTTTTGGAAGGGGTTGTTTGCAGATTTGGGTACAAAGCTAAACTTTAGCACTGCATACCATCCTCAGACAGATGGGAAGTCAGAGAGAGTTAATCAGGTGCTTGAAGACATGCTTCACATGTACATAATGGAAAAACCAACCAGGCGGGAAGATTACTTACACTTGGTAAAGTTTGCTTATAACAATGGACAGCAGGCATCATTGGGGATGAGTCTGTATGAAGCTTTGTATGGAAGAAGGTGTAGGACACAAGTGACTTGGGATAACCCATGTTGGGCACCGTTTTTGACCCCTTTTTGCCTCTTAGATATCTTTCATTTCCTTCATAAAACATCCATATTGAGTAGAAAGCTTTAAAGATCATCCATAAACCTTGGTTAAAGAGGTATAATGTCATTGCTTGCTAATAAATTGAGTTTTTAGACTTTTTAAGCATTTTAACTAGAATTTTTACTTAGACTACGGGATGTACTAACTTCCCGTATTAACTCCAAGATTGAGCATTTGCAGGAAGCTAGGAGGGAAATGGAAGATAGAGAATGGATCCTTGATGTCCACAGATGGATGAACATTCAACAGTTAGGTGATGTGGCCTGTATAGGTGTTGAGTCAACTTCAGTCAAGGGCGGCCACCTGTTCTACATCCAGCACAAAAGAAGGAATAGCTCTGATTTTGTGGAATCTCACGATTTTGATGAGGATCTCGTTAGCTATTTTCATTAATTAGATTGCATAATTGTAGCATTTCTAGTTGTGATTTGAATTTGTATAAATCCAGACAATGAGGGAGGATCACGATTTTGTAGAGGAACGCACTTGTGCTTCTGAGCTGCGTGGTATTCCTGTGTAAACAATTTCTAGTGAATGAATATAAAGTTTTAGTTCTGCAAATTCTTAATTGTGTGTGGAGCAAGGCTTTGGAGGTCCCCCATCGTCGAGTTCACACACTTTCACATTGCCGGTAGATCAATTTGGTGTTGCAGCGATTTCATTCTGGTGCTAGCTACCTAAATCATGTCATTGGTATGTGTTTCCTTGTAGATTCTAGTTTATAAATTGCAGAACAAATTCAGTCAAAGTTTTCAATCGATTTTATGCTCTATTCCTTTCATTTCACGGTTCACACTACAATTTCTATCATGCTGTATAACATTGGCAATATTGGATAAACGTTGTTCTTTTCACTGGTTAAATACTGAATGCGTTGAAGATTTAAACCATGATCTCGGTTTATTATATGTTGCTGTTTATTCAAATGATGAAGTGGTAAAGGACATTTACAAATTATGAATACTGTCTTTTAAGAGATTTTGATTGGTAATTGTTCCTTCAGTGCTGGTAGAACTCTGTGGTTTGTAGCCTAGGGTTAGATTTACTATTTAATTGTTTTTTTATCTCAGTTCTTTTATCAGTAGAATTGTTTTCATGAATCAAATACTGTGTGCTTAAAAAGAAACAATGAAATCACCCTTGTAAGAGGATTTTGTGTCTGTAGGTTGCAGTATTCTTTTTCATCTGTCAGTAGATCTAGTTCACAGTTAGCTAAATTCCAGATAAGTTTAGCTTCTAAGTCTTAAAACCTGGATGTGTCTCGAAGTTTACTGACCCGGATTGATTTAAATATAAGTCTGATTCACCTATAGATCAGAGCCCAACAACCCAGTGAACAGGGTTGTGCTTGGGCCAGAATTGCTCAAGGAAATGGAGCAAGAGGTTGTAAAGATTAGGCAGAATCTGAAAGCAACATAGGACAGACATAAAATATATGCAGATAAGCATAGGGTGAACAGGGATTTTAGTGTTGGGGATCATGTTTACCTCAGAGTGAGGGCAAAGAAGAGTTCCTTGAATCTTGGAAGTTGTGCCAAGTTGTCACTAAGATATTGTGGGCCATTTGAAGTGCTTGAAAGAATAGGGCCAGTTGCATATAGACTTGCATTGCCTACTAGCACTATAGCTCATAATGTTTTTCATGTTTCTTTGCTTAATAGATATGTACATGATCCTAACCATGTGATAAATTGGGATGTGATTCAGGTGGAACCCGAGGGAGAGTTACGAATCAAGCCAATGCGTATCCTCGACAGGAAGGTCACAATGCTCCGGAACCGGGCCATAGGGTAGGTAAAGGTGTAATGGGAGCACTACGGACTTGAAGAGGCTGCATGGGAGATGGAGGATTCCATGCGATTGGCACATCCATTTTTGTTCAAATCTGCGGAACATTAAGGCGGTACCAGTGTAGCATTTTGTTCAAATTTTGTAAAGCATTGAGGACAGTGCTATTGAAAGGGGAGGGGAATGTAACACCCCAGTTTTGACCCTGTTGCATTAAATGTATATGATGTATATATTGTAAATAATCATGGTGTGGAGCTAAAGGCCAAGGCCCCACTATCAATTGGTTATGCTATGTTTCAGATCGAAATTGTCACCGATGGTATATCGGGGCATGCGGCATAGATATTAAGTTTCGTAATCATGTACATATACATCTTTAATTAAATAAACCCAACCAGCTATTCTCACTGCAACCATGATGAAAAGGGCATGATTTTCCCAAGGGTAAGGGGGGGGAATTGTTAAACCATGAAACAATGGGGAAAAAGACATGTGTCGCCTTCCCTTGTCTTACCCAACTACCACCATTAAAAACTTCTGCTGTTAGTTGGGGCAGTTATGTCTAGGAGTGGAGTGTGGCAGGACTATCAGTCCTTGCCCACACACACACTCCATTAGTAGGTTGAACTCATGTTGGCAAGCAAAAACGACCACCGCCATCACTCCAGGACTCTCCACTCTCACTACTACGCCATTCTCTCCATTGTCTGTTCATTCTCACGCAGGGATGGTAGTCTACTCATTCTCACGTAGCCAAGAGGGGAGCCATTTTTTGGTTGTCATTCATGTTTTTCCTTAGAGTGGAATCTGGTGTGTTTTTCCTCTGTATTTCTGGGGTCTGATGTAAAATTTCCTCACGCATAGGTTGGTTGTCCGCAGAAAACAAATGTTCTCTATTCTCTTCAATATTTGGGCCAGGAAATAAACTGCTTTCAAAACTATCACCGGTGGAGTAATTTCGAGGAAATGGATTTCCCCGGCCAACCATGCATTGGTGGCCCTCCTTCTAGCGCCAGAAACTATTGAGACCTAGAAATTCATAGGAAACAACAGTAAGGGATTCTCCCCGATCAACGTTCCCAACAACCCCGTGATTGTTTGGTATAGGGAATCTGTTCGGTTTGCGGTCCAGATACCGTAGGTCAAGTAACAAGCAAAGGGTTTTACCGGTTGCGGCTCATTCCACTGTGTATATTTTTGTATTTTTAACTCTAAGTATGATATGCAAGTGCCTATCTAAGATGCAGATTGATGAAGAATGCGAGGAGTGGTCACAATATGATGCGCAGGTTTTTACCTCTCGTCTTAGACTCTCTCACATCTAAATCACACACAACTGAAAAAACACTATTAACTAAGTTGTCCCTAGGGAGCAAGATTATCAATTAATGAGCAATGTAACACTGCTCATATGTTAAGATAAATCACAGATAGCTGTTCTTAGAATCAAAACACATAAACATGAATAAAGATATGCACAACAAGATAGCTTGTCGTTTGTTAAAACATTCATTACTCATAGTGGAAATTATCATAAAATAAACCAGAGAACATTCATATAAGAACATAGGTTCAAAAAGCTAGAACGATCTCACAGTTAATGAAAAACAACTAAAAATGAAATAGTTTCCCTTCAACATTGTTCATTTCATCACATTTGAACATTCCACGCAACAATTTCTCCAACAGGAAAAATTGTACTTTTATTATTGCAAAACGAAATAGTTCCTCTTACAACAAGTAGTTCACAAGTCTCTCCAGGAAAAAGCCCCTTATCCTATCTAATTCTTCTATATTTATCCAAAAGCAAACACTGTTTGGCTGCCCACAAATGACTCTTGGGATTCCCCAATGCTTTTCCTCGCACAATTTTCTTACATTAAGTGCTTACATAATTTACAATATATTACAATAAAAACAAACAAATAAAGCACTTATGTGGAGGGCCCCACTTGATTGTTCAAGAACTTCTTCCATGCTAAAGCTTTTGAGGCAATGTTTTCGAACTCAGAAGATTCTAGAAAATGAATATTGATTTCAAATTTAGTGGCCTGATTTCTTATTACTTCAATATTGGCTGAGCTCAGGCGTAGTTGATCCTCTAGCAACTATACATTGACCGCTGAATGAGCTACCTCATTTCTCAGGGTCTGCTTGTCTAGGGCCTTGATGTGCTGAATTCTTTGTTCATCTTCCTGATATCTACCCTACAACATCTCCAAAAACACGTTGTGGTCTGGAAAGGTGTCCATTCTCTGTTCAGCAGTAAACTGGCAACGGTTGTAGGTGATCAAAAGTCTCCTACAAAATTCCGTACAAGCTCCCTTTGTCTTCTTTACAGCCTTCTTAAATTCTTCGACTGTGTTTATAGAAAACTCCAATAAGTCATAGTCTTGTTTTAGGCCTTGTTGATCTTTTGCTGGCAGGTCTGTCGGGATTTCCTCATTTGCTTCTAATCTGGCTATTCTTCCCGTCAGGACTTCTAGAATGTCATGCGACCTGTCCATGAAATATGAAGAAGTTTCTAAAATTTCTTCTAGTCTATTGTCTACCTACAAAACCTTGCCCCTCTCTTCTTCTATGGATACTTACAGCTTGTGCATCTTGTTCCTTTGTGCTAAAACATGCTCTTTGAAAGGATGAAGGTTGACTTGCTATTCCCTGGCCTCTTCTAGAGCTGCTGATAATGAAGTAACTTGTTCTTTAAGATCTGTTATCTGCACCTGAGATTTCCTCTCTAACTCCTCCAAGGTAGCTTTCTGTAACTCCAACTCCCCTATCTTACTTAGCAGCTGATCCTTTTCTGTATTAAGAATTTCACATACTATTTCCAACCCATCCTTTTCTGTCCTTAGCCCCTGACATTCCTGCTGCAATTTTTCTAGATTTTCCTGGGCAACCTATAGAGATCTCTTATCTACTTGGAGGAACTGGAGCTCTGCTTTTGAAGACTTTATTTCATGTTGCATGTCTTCAAACTTCCTTTTCAATTTATCACTTTCCTCTCTCTCCCTTCTTAGCCTATATTTTAGTTGGGCAGCAGATTTCTTTCACTGTTCAAGGTTAGTCATTATCTGATCCACATTGTCCTCAGAAGAATGGATCAATGCTGCTTTAGCTCGGATAGTAAATCTAGGGTCCTTTTCTATCCTATACACCATGGTTGTATCATTTATCATTTTCCCTGACTGCTCCCCAGTCTCGAATTTCCTCTCGGTCCTCTTCACAATTATTTTTGTTTCCTTGTCGTAAAAAGTAGTGTTGAAGTCTGGAACCTCCTCCCCTTTATTTTGTTCGAAAGAGATCAGTCTTAGGCTAGAAACAACAGCCTATCCTAATGTGCTACTAGTAGCTACCTCAACGTCTTGAGAATACAGATTACCCAGATCCTGAACCTGAATGTCTACAGGATTGGAAGCTTGTTGCTCTATCATGGACCCTGGCAGTTTTAATCTTTCTAATTATTGCTTCCTAAGTTCCTCATCCATTTTCCTTTTCCTTTCTTCTTCTTCACTCCTGGAAGCTTCTTCTACATTTCTAGCTGCTTCTTGTTTAGCTTTTCTCTTTTCTTCCTCCTCACTTTTAAGCCAGTTTTCAGCTTCATGTGCTAGTCTCCTAGCATCTTCGTCTCTTTTCCTAGCCTCCTCTTCCTCTGCTTTTTTCTGCTCATCTTGTCCTTTCCCACCTTTAGTAGTGATTTTCTTTTTAAATCTTCTCTTTAATGCAATTATGTTTTCTGCATTTCAGAAAATGGATTCGTCTTTATCCCAATGGCTTGTATACTCAAAATGTACATTTCCTTCCTTGCAGTGTTCTACCACTTTATTCCGGGAATCATTCCTATGGAAGTTTATTTCCCCAAAATGGAATTTCCCCAATTCTTTTACAAATTCATCGACTTTCTTAACTCTTGAGAAATTATAGCTTCCCAACCTGAATGGTAAGGGAGGATAAGTTGCCTTCTTATGTTCAAATAAAAAACTCCCTATGCCATCCAAGAGGACCTGCCTGACTGCCTCCTTGTGTACCACATAATGAGTGGTATATTTTGGAAGTAGTGAAGGTGCTCTGGAGCATCTATACATTCTGATATACAGTCCATCCTCTGTTAAGTAGTAATCCACATATTCTTCAATAACCTGCAACGCTTTTTCCGACATGCAATTGCATCTTTTAAGAAAATCATTGTATATAATGGCATAATGAAGTGTTCACACACTTCTTTGTAGTGGCTATAGTATTTATGCATCCAGAGGGGCTTGTAAGCTGAGTATACTGGTGTTCTATCTTGGTCCCAAATACACCTCAGGTTTGGGAATGGTTGGTTGCACAGTATGCAATCAATTAGTATGGAGCTCATGTAGAACTCTAATTTTTTTTGGGACACCCTTCCCAAAGATGAAGCAATGTAGGCCGAGAGACTGTTTGATACAATGTTCACCCAGTTGAACACGGTCCCTTGGGTTGCAACATAGAATATTATAGGAACCCACCCCAACTTAAAACTTTTACTGTGGGCCCACCCGAAAATCCTATTCAGCATTAAGGCAATGAACCTATAAGGGGTCCTTAAGGTGGCAGTGTCATATTCCCTTGATGGCCTAGTTCTGAAACTCTTGCCAGGTACCAGTATTCTTTTCAATGTCTCAACTAGGTCTAGATTAATTTTCTTTAGCCAATATTTAGTCAAGTAAACCTGGGCTTCCAGTAAGTGGTAGGCTAGTGATATGTAACCAAAGATATAAGGAGCATAAACCTGTTTGTCATCGTTGGCCAAAATCATGGTAGTTACATCTGCCTTGGGCAGAATCCATCCAATCACCTCTGAGCACGGGAAAAGCTCAAGTCTTGTAGCAACCCTCATCAAAGCAGATCTCTCTATATTTGCATATCTAGTTTCTTCCTCAAAACCGGTGTCAGGTACCTCCGGATGTGTTATCAGTCTATAGATTTCCCCCCACTTATATTCAGGTTCTACACCCATGATGCATCTGGTGTCTTCGTAAGTATATTCAACCTTGGCAACAGTTTCAACATCGGGTTCCTCCTCCACTATAGGGGCTTTCTTCTTCTGCCTTTTAGACATCTCGTATTCGGAAATATTTCCCTGTCATACACAAAATCTTTTAGGTCCTGTTGAGCCATTTCTAAATAATATTCAAAGAATGGAGACAAACTACATGAGCATTTACCTCGGTCAGGCTAGTCATGATTGATTCTATGAAAAATAAACAAACAAAATTTAACTACCAAGTGTTCTTGCACAAAAAACGAATCTGCAAAAGAACTAAATCCTGCCTATGAATAAAAAAAATGGCGTAATTGACTCATGACATCATGGCTTTGCTAAAACGAGGAAATTCCCCCCCCCCACCCCCCGTTCGAAAAATAGTCTCAAACTACACCCTCAGCTCTATGATTCCAAAAAAATGTCCTATTCCCAATCTCATCCTAAATGGGGTGCAACCTCAAAAACCGCTACCATAATCCGATACAGGTGAGCGACTGAAAAGGCTGGAAAACCCAAACTCCCAGTACTTCAAAGTAAAACAAGAAAACACCTTCCTCTTTGCAAGAGAAAAAGGGAAACACCCCTCCAGATGACCACAACGCTCGTCTGCACCGGTTTCCCAAAGAGCCGGGTGTGGTTCACAAACTCATAACGGCAACAGAATTAATCATTCAGAAAACAAAACCCTCCACTGCACGGCCATACTGCCTACATGAACTATATAAGCACTGAAAAACGTAAACCTAGGTATTCAATAACTGTAGAGGTAGGAACTAACCAAGGATGGAAACCCTAGTTCAACAATCCAAAATAAAGGGTGGAGACAAGAATAGTGGCCTACCTGGAAAGGCACTGTGCAACTGACAAGAAGAATCCACAAACTTCCACGACGGTGCCACCTAAGAAAGAGCTACCGACAATGAGTACAATGTCCTATTCGAAATGACAATGACAGTGTGGGCATGATTTCGCATAAAAAATAATAGAAAATAAACCCCAATCGCCCAATATATACATCCCGGTAAAACAAACAATCAGCGGGAAAACATGACCATCGGGCAGCAAAATGACTACGAGATCGACGATCATGTCAGATGCATCTCCGCAACGACGAATGATGAAATGACTAGGAGATCCATAGTGTCAAATGAAGCATCGGCAATAGTAATCAATAAAACACTTTGCATTGGAGTTCACCAGAATAAGACGTCGAAGCAATAGTTGGTTGAAGCGCCGCAACAAACAAAACTGTAAAGACACCAAGTTTCGAAGACCGGTAAAAATTGGAGGTAAAGAAAACATGACTTAAGCAAAAAATATCGGCCAAGTGGAAACCATAATCAAACTAAATCAAAAGAATAGTGCCTTCTAGAGCCGCAACGACGGAAGCTACAAGACTGTGGTCTTGTGAATCAAAACGGGCGGAGATCGGAAAAAATCAACACAACCATCGAGGGGATCGCAATACATCATCCACAACGGCAGAAAATGTAGAGACAAAAAGCTCCGACGATATTCCAATATGGCCGCCGATAATAAGAAAAATAAAAATAAAGCACATCGGAGGCAAGTACACCTTGGATCGCACCGTCTTTCAACTGCATCTCTGCAACGACAAGTGCGTAGTTAACTGCATTTCCGATTCATAGTCTCAACAAATTCCGACAGCGGGGTAAGAAATCAATGTAAGCCGTAAAACATCATTGGCATAAAAATATTTCTTGAACAAATATTAGTAAAATCAAGCAAACCCAAACAACTCAGCAAAACCGAATTAAAAGGAGGGTCCAGAAATTTTTAGAATTTTGGGAAATTGTTGCAGCTACAACAGAAGGGTATCGTCCTTGTGTTGGGTGGCTTGAATTGGTACTTGAAGTAATGTTAGCACTTAGAGTGCTGGGATTGAGGACATCCAGAGAAAAGAATAATGCTGGGAAGAGGTATGTGATTACATGTAAACTTGAACCTATGAGGTAATATGTTTATGTAATGTCAATAGAACTGACATGTTTATGAAAATTGTATAGTGTTGGATTCTGAGCTATAAATGGTTATCAATATCGATGTTAGTGGACATGCATATATATGTTTGAAATGTAGGTTGGTGACCTAATCCCAGCTACCAAGAGGGATTTAGAAATACAAAAGCAAGCAAACAAAAAGGAAAACATGAAGAAGGAATGGTAACACCGAGGATGGTGTTAATTTAAAGGGGGAGAGGATGTAACATCCCTCGCCACCTCGACCCAGAACTCACAGTGTAAGTAAAGCATCACTGTAAGTACCGACTTTAAAACTCTATCAACTTATGGTTATAATTGGTAGGGTTAAGGACTGAAAGCTTTAAACGACTAAAAAATGACAATTGGCGACGAATCCACTAGGGGGAAGGGAAAAAAATGAGTAATTGGAAGAAGAATAACAATTTCTTGGGGACCTAAGCAAGTTATTCTCACTCTAAGTTGAAGTAAATTGTTTTCCTTTTGAGTCTTTGAAAGTAAATGCTCACCTAAATACTTAGCTGAGGCATCAAGTGCCCAGGAATCCTCCCTGTAACTTGTATTAAGAAACTTAGTCCTTCTCTGAAAAGGTTATATTATAGTCATCTTGATTTAACTAAAGGTGATATGTTTATAAAAGCCATCTACTTGACTATTTTATCATAGAGGTGCGGAGAAAGTGATTTCGTTTAATAGAATTGACCCACGTTTATACGTATAGATACAAGCTATACTTAGATACATGAATACATACACAATTACAATGCGAATTACCTTTGAAACACATAAAGGTATATATATATATTGATTCTATCATGATGCATTAAATCCTATGTTGGAATTCCAATTACAAGGAAATGGTTTATTAACAAATCATAATAAATATCTATTAAAACCATTATAAATGTGTCAACCTAATGGGGTTAACAAGTTAAGAATATATATATATAAGCATAGAAATCTACAAGGAAATGGGTTATTAAGTAATCGCAAAATAAATATATATTAAACCATTATGAATGTGTTTTACATAATGGGGTTACCCAAGTAAGGATATATATATGAATGTATATATATATTAGCATTAAAAGATAACTAAGGGTAGTTACAGAGTGGTGTTTATTTTAGTTATTGAGGTGAAAAGATTTAATGGAAATAAAACACCAGCTTAATGATTTGAATCGCCTTTCGACATTTAATAAGAATATCAAATATTTTTCTGTTAGTATTAATTAAGTCCCTCCGTGATAAATGGCATGGGGCACGAGCCGTTTTGGGCAGAGGAAACGTCTATACAACTGTGCTGATGGGGGGATTTCATTCTACGTACTGAGTGCTTGTCAGGGGCGTTCAATAGTGTTTTATTTGAGCATTGATGAAGGCAAGAATCGCTGCATTGAAGGAGGCCTTTGAGGCTGCATTGATGGAGGCCTTTAATACTGCATTGAGGGATTTATGTGTGTATGTGAATCTTTTGGGGAGGGAACTGGAAAACCTACGAAGAGGGATAATGACTCATCTCTCATTTTTTGCTATAAAAATAGGAGGGAAACATGGTAGACGGGGAAAAACAAAAAAGGAAGCAAAAGAGTTGGTAAGCCTAGGAGAAGGGATAACAAGTCGTCCTGGCAGGCAATACATAATAGAAGGAGACCAATGAAGGAGGGGGAGCTCGATCTCATTCCTTCGAATGCATCTCTGCTGCATGGTTAGATCCGGACGAAGCCTGAAGAGCATGTTTTGGATTCGACGGCCTCTTTGGCGAACTAGGACGAGATCTATTAATACAGATGATTTAAGGTACACTGCTGAGGTATACGTTTTGTTGTGAATCCTTTTGCATGTTCTCAATAAAACTGTAAAGCGCGTTCTAATGATGATGAGTGCATTTTGAATCCTTTTGCATGATCTCAATGCTATAGTTTATGATGAGTGTTGAGCCCTTGTGTAAAACGTATTTGTGATATATATATATATATTAAGGACTCAGTTCTACGATGAGTTGGAATCATTTCATTTTCAGTTTTTTTGTTTCTGTCAACTGGCGGATTTTTAACAGGTCCGTGTCTTCGGCACAAATCTATTTCTCATCCTCTATTATTATTTTGTTAAATTTTGGCATTAATGCCACAAGGGTTTCAATGACTGTGGTTTGTTTGATAAAATTATGCAACTTAATTTTATAAGGCGCCGTATCATACCCCAAACTTATGGATGAAAGACATTTATGTCTACATGCTCAGACTGATGGGGTTTCGGGGTTGATATAAAGGGTTTTGGTGTTGGGTATTATTTCGTGACCAATTGGTTCGAATCCCATCTACTCAGTTCTATGGTGAGTTGACTCGATTTTGTTTTGGGAGATCCAGATCAGTAATGTAACCCTCTGCTCTTATGAAGCTGAGCCTAATGAAATAAAAACCAGTTTCAATACGACTTAGATCATAGTTTGATTGGATATGAAATCATATCTATCATACATGGAAAATCATGACATCTAGGTGCATGCGATTGATTTCTTAAAATACTAAAGGAAGGAAATGTGTTCTTGTTTACCCGCTTTCCAAATGATAAGCGCGCTTGTATGAGTATAGATTGTGATCCCTGTTGTGTTCGTTTGATTATAAAACCTTTTATTCAGGGATTTATGATTAGAGCTAGAGGTTTATTTTTCTAAGTGTAACCTTTTCCTTGATGGGAGACAGTAGGTTCCTACTTTTGATTTATAGACAAATCTGATTATCCGCCGCTGGATTGTGACCACTATCAAAGCAAACACTTTGTCTTCCTTCCTGGTACTTGAATGATACTTATAGGTTTGCATGTTTTAGATCCATGGTATGAAAGGAATATTATCAAGTTATAATTATACAAAACTTGTGTTCTTTACTAAGAGAAAAGTGTTGTAAAATGAAAATGTCGAAGAGACGAATAAATACCTTTCCCTAGTGGATTTGTCGCCCATGCTCGAGGGTGACTCTAGGCGGACTAACGCATGCCAGATAGAGTCTGTTTGTTGGTTGGAAAGTCGAAGTGAAGCTTTGAGTTGGATCAATCATCTAATTTCTAATTCTAGATGTAATCCCTAGATGTAGAAGTTACTAGTTGCATTACTTGGATATTGGTGGCTATCATGTCTTCCTTTAAATGGTGTTAATATTTCAGGATGATGATTATTAATAACAAGTTTTGTGGCTAACATGTTTTCCTTGAATAGTGTTAATACTTCTGAATGATGTTTTTGAGAAGCTTACCTGGTTAAATCCAAGCTGTGAATGCAGGGAACTTGTTGCAAGGGAAACTAAAGATAGTTTCCATATGCTGAAAGCATGGCAGATATCCTACAACTTATACATATTCGATTATGCAAAATGATAGTTTTTATTTTGATACATTGAGTTGAGTGCTATAAGATGGTCATTATGGTTTTCCTAAGGTTGTTGTTATGAATGATTATAGCATGATTGTAACCCAAATATTTATATACCAGTCATACCTGTGTTGTTCATAAAATGTAAATTGCAAAGAATCTCCTAATTTCCATGTGCATAGATTTATTGAAGTACTTGCAGGACAATTGTTGAATCATCCTGCATGAGAAGAAATCAAGGTAAATATAAAAGAACTCGAGGTAAATATAAATAAACTCAAGGTAATAGCCTTGATGTGCTCAAATACAGTCTGGTTGTAAAGTAAGTGGCATGTGGATGTAGTGAAAATAACTTCCTGGTATTTCTTGTTTATAGTATGAAATGTCCTAATGACTTAAGATGGTTTAGGCGCATAGCATGAGGATCACAAGGGAAATGATAAAGAGATAAGAATATGTATGATAGTGATTATATTTTGTATTTCTTAAATAATTTTCTATGGTTAGGTAACATAAAAACGAGCTTAAATCCATTAGGTATGATTAAATCTTCTTGATACAAAGTAAACGATTTCGCATTCCTCTTAAGAATCGAATTCCAGTTCATTTGGGGATGTTAAAAATTTGGTGTCCTTAATAATGTTATCTTATGTGATATTGGCATGATTATTTTTATGTTCTCATGATGAGGATGTTGTAGAATAGTCTTCTTATGAATCTAAGGAGGATTGTCTAAGGAAGATTGTCTGTTAGTCCTTATAAGGCGATACATAGTCTAACAAGGGAGGAAAGCCAAATTTTATTTTGTAAAGCCCTTTGATAATTATTATAAGTATGGAGCTTAGGAATAAGTGGAATGGTTGATATTAGAAGAGAAGGCTTATTTTATTTCAATGTGCTTTGTTTTCATTACCGAAGTACCCAAGAGTAGTGATTTCATTTATTTAAAAAGATAATTAATAAAGGAAAAATCTCTTACCACTTTCTGGTTCGTTACATATGGTATCAACGCCAAGGTTGAAACACTCAGGCCTATATGGGCTCAGAATGATTCTACATATTTGGTTTTAATAAACTGACGAACAAGTTTTTCTTGAGATAACAAGATTTAACAAACTCACATTGATCTGCAATACAAGAACTGTAAGATGTAGCAATCGCAGATAATTATATATTGGCTGACCTTGTATTTGTGCAAGATTGGAACAACTTCTCCACTTCAATATTAGGCCCAAGAAGGTCACATGGTGAATATTCTTGTTGGGGACTGGCATGGAAAAGGGTCGTGACATTGTCGTTAAGAATAAAGGACTGGTAAGGAACTAGTGAGAATTGAATTGGAATTTAAGTTTCTATACCTTTTGTGTTTTCTATTAGCAATGAGTGAAACATAAAGTGGCTCATGAAAAATAAGTAAAACTTACCATATATGTACTAGCTTCTTGGAGATGACAAGGTAGCTGTTAAATGGATTTTGATGAAATTAACCATTTAAGGAAGGGGTAAATACACTACTCCAAAATTCTAGCAAAGTGTAGCTAAAATGGTTATGTGTAAGATCTAACAGGGGCATAAGTGATGCTAAAAGGATAATTATATTAAAAGCACATATTGTTAGGATTATGCAAGTATGCAAAAATATACATTATATCAGATGCATGTTAGTAGTAAGGCACAAAGGCATGAAAACCAACAGCTTATATGAACAAGTTGCTGATAAACTAAGAACAATTGTTTGGTTGGGGATATTAGATTCATAGGAACTACCGGTTCTCAAGTTTTGGGTCCATAAATAAATGAGAGGAACATAACCTTGATGCTCCCCTACATGTGTGCACATCAATAGCATATGACCTTTAGTCCTAGATGGACGTAAACTGAGGTAGAGTTATGTGTTGTCATGGAATTACTATTGTCTTGTCATAAAATAAAATCTCTGGAAATAGTAGTGAATGATGATATAAGCATATACTAATTGGTTTAAAAAAAAATGCTATCTTGTGAACTATTATAAAGTAGAACGTGGTTTACTTATAAGAAGTTCTAATTAGATTTGATTAGATACTAAATGAATGCTAAGTGAATGCATAATTTGAATGAAAAGTTTTGGTTAGGTACAAGATTACAACTAAAATGGTAACGGGCATGCAAGTGAAGCCTAGGAAATCAGGCTGTACACATAGAGACTATTGATCTTCCATACATACTCACAAGGTACGACAACAAATCTTTCAAGACATGGAAGTAGATTTACTTCTGAACTTGGGATACAATGCAGCCAAGGTGAGTAACAAAATGCATTATGCTTAAGAAATCAATAGAATGCCTTAGTGGTAAAAAGAGTGCACTAGTATAAAGACTCTTATCTGATGAATGAGAAATGCTAAAGAGTTTGATGTTCTTTATGATGAGCTGACCACCTATGGAGGGATTGCAAGCATGGAAAATTGTGGCCATGAGGAAGGGTAAATCTCCAGGACTATAATGAGTTAAGAAGATATGAGAAAGATCTCACGTGAAAAAGGTCGTCACCATGAGGAAGTGGTGATGGAGGTAGTGGATGAAAGCTACCTTGTTTTCCTCGGGCCAGCGAGGGACCACTATGCATTTTGGGGACGCCTATATGTAAGAAATTTTGGTTAAGACTCGTTTCACACACATTGAGAGGACTGTCACAAGAGTGGGGGACTTTGGGAAGAGGATAACCTCTAGGCACTGTGGGGGTGTGTGAGAACGGAGGTTCCTGAGCTTGGTGAAGCACAATAAATAGCACAAGAAGGAGATACCCCTAAGGAAGGGTATTGTCCTTGTGTTGGGTGGCTTGAATTGGTACTTGTAGTATTGTTAGCACTTGGAGTACTGGGATGGAGGACATCTAGGGAAAAGAATAATGGCAAAGCACCCTAAATATCATAAGAAGAAGATACACCTAAGGAAGGGTATCATCCTTGTGTTGGGTGGCTTGAATTGGTACTTGGAGTACTGTTAGCACTTGGAGTGCTGGGATGGAGGACATCTAGAGAAAAGAATAATGCTGGGAAGAGGTATGTGCATTACAGATAAACTTGAACCTATGAGGTAATATGTTTATGTAATGGCAATAGAATTGACATGTTTATGAAAATTGTATATTGTTGGATTCTGAGATATAAATGGTTATCAATATCGATGTTAGTGGACATGCATATATATGTATAGAATGCAGGTTGGTGACCTAATCCCACCTACCAATAGGGATTTAGAAGTACAAAAGCAAGCAAACAAAAAGGAAAACCTAAAGAATTAATGGTAACATCGAGGACAGTGTTAATTCAAAGGGTTGAGGATGTAACATCCCTCACCACCTTGACCCAGAACTCACAGTGTAAGTAAAGCATCACTGTAAGTACCAACTTTAAAACTGTCAACTTGTGGTTATAATTGGTAGGGTTAATAACTGAAAGCTTCAAACGACTAAAAAACGACAATTGGCAGCGAATCCACTAGGGGGAAGGGAAAAACGATGAGTAATTGGAAGAAGAATAACAATTTCCTGGGGACCTAAGCAAGTTAGTCTCACCCTAAGTTGAAGTAAATTGTTTTCCTTTTGAGTCTTTGAAAGTAAATGCTCACCTAAATACTTAGCTGACGCATAAAGTGCCCAGGAATCCTCCCTGTAACTTGTATTAAGAAACTTAGTCTTTCTCTGGAAAGGTTATATTATAGTCATATTAATTTAACTAAAGGTGATATGTTTATAAAAGCCATCTACTTGACTATTTTCTCGCAGAGGTGCGAAGAAAGTGATTTCGTTTAATATAATTAACCCATGTTTATAAGTATATATACAAGCTATACTTAGATACATGATTACATACACAATTACAATGCGAATTACCTTTGAAACACACAAAGGTATATATATATAATCATAAAAAGCTACAAGGAAATAGGTTATTAAGTAATCACAAAATAAATATATATTAAACCATTATGAATTTTTTTTACATAATGTGGTTACCCAAGTAAGGATATATATATGAATATATATTAGCAATAAAATATAACTAAGGGTAGTTATAGAGTGTTGTTTATTTTAGTTATTGAGGTGAAAAGATTTAATGGAAAGAAAATACCATCTTAATGATTTGAATCACCTTTTGACATTTAATAAGAATATCAAATATTTTTCTGTTAGTATTAATTAAGTCCCTCCGTGATAAATGGCACAGGACACGAGCTGTTTTGGGAAGAGGAAACGTCTATACTGCTGCGTGGATGGGGGGATTTCATTCTGTGTGCTGAGTGCTTGTCAGGGGAATTCAATAGTGTTTTATTTGAGCGTTGATGAAGGAAAGAATCACTGCATTGAAGGAGGCATTTAAGGCTGTGTTGATGGAGGCCTTTAATGCTGCGTTGAGGGATTTCTGTGTGTATGTGAATCTTTTGGGGAGGGAACTGGAAAACCCATGAAGAGGGATAACGAATCATCTCTCATTTTTTGCTATAAAAATAGGAGGGAAACATGGTAGAGGGGGAAAAACAAAAAAGGAAGAAAAAGAGTTGGTAAGCCTGGGAGAAGGGATAACGAGTTGTCCTGGAAGGCGATACATAATAGAAGGAGAGCAACGAAGGAGGGGGAGCTCGATCTCATTTCCTTCGAACACATCTCTGTTGCATGGTTAGATCTAGACGAAGCCTGAAGAGCACGTTTTGGATTCGATGGCCTCTTTGGTGAACTAGGACGTGATCTGTTAACATAGATCTTTTAAGGTACATTGCTGAGGTATACATTTTGTTGTGAATCCTTTTGTGTGTTCTCAGTAAAAATGTAAAGCGTATTTTAATGATGATGAGTGCATTTTGAATCCTTTTGCATGATCTCAATGNATTGCTGAGCCCTTGTGTAAAGCTTATTTTCGATATATATATATATATATATATATATATATATATAAAGGACTCAGTTCTACGGTGAGTTGGAATCATTTCATTTTCAATTTTGTTGTTTCTGTCAACTGGCAGATTTTTAACAGGTCCGTGTCTTCGGCACAAATCTATTTCTCATCCTCTATTATTATTTTGTTGAATTTTGGCATTAAGGCCACGAGGGTTTGAGTGACCGTGGTTTGTTTGAGAAAATTATGGAACTTAATTTTATCAGGTTTCGTATCATACCCCAAACTTATGGATGAAATACATTTATGTCTACATGCTTGGACTGATGGGGTTGCAGGTTCGATACAAAGGGGTTTGGTGTTGGGTCTTATTTTGTGGCCGATTGGTTCGAATCCCATGGACTCAGTTCTATGGTGAGTTGACTCGATTTTGTTTTGGGAGATCCAGATCAGTAATGTAACCCTCTGCTCTTATGAAGCTAAACCTAAGGAAATAAAAACTAGTTTCAATACGACTTAGATCGTAGTTTGATTTTTATATGAAATCATATCTATCATACATGGAAAATCATGACATCTAGGTGCATGCGATTGATTTCTTAAAATACTGAAGGAAGGAAACGTGTTCTTGTTTATCCTCTTTCTAAATGATAAACGCGCTTGTATGAGCATAGATTGTGATCCTGGTTGTGTTCGTTTGATTATAAAACCTTTTCTTCACAGATTTATGATTAGAGATAGAGGTTTCTTTTTCTAAGTGTAACCTTTGACTTGATGGGAGACAGTATGTTCCTACTTTTGATTTATAGACAAATCTGATTATCCATCACTGGATTGTGACCGCTGTCAAAACAAACCCTTTGTCTTCCTTCCTGGTACCTGAATGATACTTATAGGGTTTCATGTTTTATATCCATGGTATTAAAGGAATATTATCAAGTTAGGATTATACAAAACTTGTGTACTTTACTAAGAGAAAAGTGTTGTAAAACAAAAATGTGGAAGAGCCAGATAAATACCTTGCCCTAGTGGATTCGTCGCCCATGCTCGAGGGTGACTCTAGGCAGAATAACGCATGCCAGATAGAGTCAGTTGGTTGGGTGGAAAGTTGAAGTGAAGCTTTGAGTCGGATCAGCCATCTAATTTCTAATTCTAGATTTAAGACCTATATGTAGAAGTTACTAGTTGCATTACTTGGATATTGGTGGCTAACATGTATTCCTTTAAATGGTGTTAATATTTCAGGATGACGATTATTAATAACAAGTTTTCTGGCTAACATGTTTTCCTTGAATATTGTTAATACTTCTGAATGATGTTTTTGAGAAGCTTACCTGGTTAAAGCCAAGCTGTGAATGTAGGGAACTTGTTGCAAGGGAAATGAAAGATAGTTTCCATATGTTGAAAGCATGGTAGATATCCTACAGCTTATACATATTTGACTATGCAAAATGATAGCTTTTATTTTGATTGATCGAGTTGAGTGCTATAAGATGGTCATTATGGTTTTCCTAACATTGTTGTTATGAATTATTATAGCATGATTGTAACCCAAATATTTATATACCAGTCATACCTGTGTTGTTCATAAAATGTAAATTACAAAGAATCTCCTAATTGCCATGTGCATAGATTTATTGAAGTACTTGCAGGACAATTGTTGAATCATCCTGCATGAGAAGAACTCAAGGTAAATATAAAAGAACTCAATGTAAATATAAATGAACTCAAGGTAATAGCCTTGATGTGCTCAAATACAGTCTGGTTGTAAAGTAAGTGGCATGTGGATGTAGTGAAAATAACTTCCTGGTATTTCTTGTTTATAGTATTAAATGTCCTAATGACTTAAGATGGTTTAGGCGCATAGCATGCGGATCACAAGGGAAATGATAAAGAGATAACAATATGTATGATAGTGATTATATTTTGTATTTCTTAAAGAATGTTCTATGGTTAGGTAACATAAAAATGAGCTTAAATCCATTCGGTATGATTAAATATTCTTGATAAAAAGTAAACAATTTCAGATTCCTCTTAAGAATCGAATTCCAGTTCATTTGGGGATGTTACAAATTTGGTGTCCTTAATGATGTTATCTTATGTGCTATTGGCATGATTATTTTTATGTTCTCAGGATGAGGATGTTGTAGAATAGTATTCTTATGAATCTAAGGAGGATTGTCTGTTAATCCTTATAAGGCGATAGATGATCTAACAAGGGAGGAAATCCAGATTTTATTCTGTAAAGACCTTTGATAATTATTATAAGTATTGAGCTTAGGAATAAGTGGAATGGATGATATTAGAAGAGAAGGATGATTTTATTTCAATGTGCTTTGTTTTCATTACCCAAGTACCCAAGAGTAGTGGTTTCATTTATTTAAAAAGATAATTAACAAAGGAAAAATCTCTTACCACTTTTTGGTTCGTTATAGATTGAGTTCTCATAGGGGATTTCATGACATATTTACCTTATCTTTCGACTAAGAAGCCGAGGCAGAGGAAAAGCTTGCCACTTCCTGCTCCCTTGCTTATTTCTCTATATTTTCCCTTTGAATTTTTTCTGATGTGTCCAGCTTTAGTTTCCTAAAGTCGAAAGTGGATTCCTTTAGGTCCTTCAAATATTTGAAGACATGTGCCTTCACATCTGGATCACTGATCTTACCTAATGCTTCCCGAAATTCAATAGTTTCTCTGAACATAGAGTGACTAGGTAGATCTTCATGTACATATTGAAACTTAGCCCATTCATGAGCAAATACAATAGCCAGGTAGGCCTTAGGATCGTGCATTCTTCTAGGGGCTTCTCGCAAGTTCACAGTTGAAATCTCTTTACCCAACAAAGTTGCATGGGTAGAATTATGTAGGACCAGAGAATATAAATTTAATGAAAACTCTGGCCAACCCTTCCTTTTGTGCTTTTTCAATTTGGGGAAGGCACCATCAATGACCGTCTAAAAGGCAATTTCCTGCAATACAATGCGGCCTGGAACTATTCTTGGTAGCAAATGTACTGTATTGGTGCCCCAAATTCTGATGGAGGAGAAATATTCCCCAACATACCAATCTCTTTGCAACACAATCAGTGCTCTGGCTCTCTCTGAAAATGCTGGAGCGTCAGCCTTGAAGATTTTGTGATACATGGACCCTAGGAAAAGGTTGTAAATCTCATACACCCAAGGAATAGAGTTTTCCTCCCACATATCAGAATATTAGATATGCACCGGCAGGGAATCCTTCTACCAATTCCAACCTAGGGCGGGAAATGCAGAAGTCATGCAAAAAACGTCCATTACATACCCTCACATGAAAAATGTTGGTTTTCTATTTTTTGCGGTCTTCTGATACTTATCGATTTCCTCCTTGAGATTCACAGATAAATATTTTTCCCAATTGAAAGACTCACCTGTAAGTATGATGTGGCGGGATGCAAGAACCTATTCGGCTTTAAACAACAAACAATTTGGTTATCCATACAACTGATAAAACATGGCCGCAAGCAATGAATATGTTTCCCTGAACCAAAAAATAGGGAAATAATTACTTGGTCAAGGAGTAAACAAAGATAGATTCTCCATCTATGATTTCACCACCTCTTCATAATTGTAGCGGGAAATGTATTTGTCTAGAAACTTATGGCTCAGGAGATGTTTATGGGGTCCAAGTGTGTAAGCCTTTGCAATACTGTCAAGGTTGAAAGCATCAAGAAACATACCAATATGTTCATTAAAGATGCGATCATTAGGTTTAGCATGATCCAACGCCTAGTTAACCGGGTCTGTGTATGGAATAAACGAAGGTCTTGAAGCAATAAGATGTAGCCGTGAACTCTGAATCCTGGGGTATTGACGAGAAGTCATCATTGTTGAAGATAGAGTAAATTCTTGACCAATATAAATGCAAGGTTTTAGAAACACACCCATTGGTATCCATGAAAATTATAGCGTTGGGGTCTTTGGTCTTATGCTCCTGCTGAACAATTTTGGACCTTGTGTTCTTGGGTGTCGCAGACGCCATCTCTGTTCGAAATTTAGAAACCATGGTCAAAGGTTTACTACAGTTGAGAAATAACAGAAAAAATAGTCGTGAAGGGTAAAACTTACCGGTAAGAAGATTTGAAACCATGGGAAATCGTGAGCTCGAGCGAGAAAAATACGCAGTGAATATCTCCAAGGGCGGTAAAAACACAAGAGAAAAGGATAACAAGGAAACTTTATTTAGTCCAAAACATGATACTTATAGTTTAAGGATGCCCATAAGGAGATCAGGGCTTCAGAAACCAATTAAAAATTGACGGGGGATCCCATTTTAATGGCTCAAATTGGGATATGTTGCAGGCAGCAACAAGAATTTATTGTTTGAATTTATTTTAACTTTTCAATAGACAATTTCATGAGAGGCAAGATTCTTAAATTAGAAAATTATTCCATATTCTCTTCACTAGTTTGAGAAGCAATACAATTCTTTATTCTTGTCAATTATTGCCTTATTTTAGACATACTACATCAATAGTGTAAAAGTGGATTTCCTAAGTCATAGTCACACTCTTGGCCTACCAATGGATATAGAAATATGCAAGGAACTTGTGAAATAATCTTATAGGAACCACGCTATTATTTATCCCTATATTACAAGGTTAGTAAGGTTTATCATCTTCAAGTTTTGTTATGTCTTTGTTGCAGCTGCAACATTTTTTTCCCAAAATTCTAAAAATTTACGGGACCCTCCTTTGTTTTGGATTAGCTTGTTTTTCTTTCCTACTTGGATGCAATGTTTTCTCAAAATTTTTTAACGCCTGAGTTGCTCTACTTACTGCCTTGGAAAGCTTTTGGAAACTAGCCTGATTGCTGCTATTAAATGTACTTGAAGCTTGTTGAAATCGGAAGTTGCTTTGCTTGAGTTTTCCGCCGTTGTGGTTGTTTTGAAGTTTTCAAGCCCCCGATTGCAGAACCTTTCGACTGCCGATCCTTTTATTGGGCATCGGGCGCTTTGTCGATCTTTTATCCCGCTGTTGCGGACGAAATTTTAATTACAACTTCTGGTTTTCTCCCGATTTACGTTTTTCGACTGCTTTAAAGTTTAAATCGGAACCTTTTACAATGTTTTCTTCTGCCGTTTCGGAAGGTTGTGAGCTTTCCTCCTCCGACTTGAGATCCTTCTGACGTCCGACGCGCGTAACAAAAATCGGAAGCTTTCAGGATCTTTGCTGCCGCCGTTGCGGATGGTTTCGATCTTTCACCTCCCGATTGGAGAACTGTCCGATGACCGATCGACCGATTTTTGCCCGCTATACGTGTTTTACCCGGCTTGGTAGACGTTGTGCCCTTCCACCGTTGCGGGGGGGAGATCACTCTCGGCTGCCGATGTGAAAACCCTCCGATGCCCGATCATTGGCTTTTTTACGCGCTTTATTCACCGATGCGGGTGAGTTGATATTGGTGACTATCCACCATTGCGGAGGGTCTGGGGTTCTCGCCGCCCAATTCAGTTTCGTTTCCCGCTCGATATGTCATATCACATGTGCGGTTTCTTTTTATATATACGGGGACAGGATTTGGGGTATTGTATTGTTATTTTGGGCCCGAGCTGTCGTGATCCTCTCCGTATTGTCGATCCCTCAAACCCCGTGAACTATCATGCCAGTGCTTGCCTCTAGGTGTCAGTTGGAAGCTCAACCGTCCTCGCCCCATCAGCTTCAGGTCGCTACCAGGTAGGCCATTCTTGCCGTGTTGTTTCTTTCAAGATTTGTATGCTGCGGTTAGGTGTTTAGGAAAACCCCATTTACATACGTGCAAGGGTCTACCATTGTTTTGGTTCACCATAGTCGTTTTCTCTTGCCCGCGCGGCGTTTTGCGCCTTCATAGTGAGTTTTTCCGATTAGGTTAACTAATGGCGGTTAGGAGGGAGGGGCATTTGTTTTCTTTTCATTTAAAACCCATGTATTTATCAATTGTCGACCTCGGCCGTATTGTTTTTCCCGCGCACAGTGGATGAAGACACGGTGCAGGCGGCCGTTATGCCGCCTGCACCTGGTTTTCCCTTATAATGATGATGAGGTCCAAAGGTGTTTGCGGTGGTTTTTATTGTGGTGTAATGGTTCCTCCACTGGTCAATTTCCCCAGTATGCGTGCCCGGTTTCGAACCCCAACCTTTTGCTCGCACCGTCCTGCGCAGTCCATCGGTCTTGGCTGTCTGAAACCCTAGGCTGTGCCGTTGTAGGGGTTTGTGATTTGAGGATAGCATGGATAGTGTGTTCGATGAGGGCGTCGTATGCAGAAAATTGTTGTTAAAGCCCACAGCGTATTTTCGAATTGATGTAATCACCTCCCACGAACAACATTGTGGTCAAAATGTTTAGACAACTAGCATGATCTTTATATGTATGACCCGTTTTCTTCATTTATTGGGCAATAGACCACATTGATGAATTGTGGGGCAGTACATTTGCACTTTGCTTTTAAGATCCATACATTTGCATTGCGAACTGTTTTCATAGGAGAAACGACATTGTGAGATGATTGCCCATTGTATTGCAAAGGACTTAGTCTTTTTATGCTAGTAATTCTGATAGATAGGGCATTGTTGGATTGTGCACACATGCATTGGTTTCTATGCCTGCTTTCACTTTAAGTACATAAAAATGGCACTCTGCATATGGATGTAATCTTATTGCTGTTTTGAAGATGGTTGATGGGATGTTGTAAATATCATACAAAATGTTTTGCATCATATAGACAGAAGCACGAACTCATGTACGTTTGATTAGTCAAATATGCAAACTTATATTATAGTTTCATCAACTAGTTGCTGCCATGATGTACATAGATAAAATAAAGGGTTGCACTCTGTCTTGTAAATGTGTGCACCTTAAATGATTAATGTCACAATGTTATACATGGCAGGAAGAACTTGCAATGTCCAAAAGGCAGAAAAAGAAGGCCCCTATGGTCGAAGAACAATCAGCAATAGAGGTCGTCTCACAGACTGAATATATTTATGAAGACACCCAATGTATCTCTGGTGTGGAGCCTGAGGATAAATGGGGTGACATATACAGATTGATTTCTCGCAGGGAAGTTCCTGACATGGGTCTTGAAGAAGAACCCATATATGCGAACATAGAAAAATCCGCCATCATGAACGTGGCTACGAGACCAGAGCTGTTCCCTTGTTCTGAGGTGATTAGATGGATTATACCCCATACAAATACAGCCTCAATGCTCATAGCAAATGTGGAAGGCCAGGGCTAAGTTGCATTTAGCCCAGGATATGTGGCATTGGCCTATCATCTGCCAGAACCTCAAATCTTTATATCTGATGCTTGGCTGGATAACATCAGAATGGGCCTGGTAGAAACCCTGAAGAAGATGCTCTTGCAGGGAAAGCTTTATCGGTATAGAACATCCGGTGAATATGACACAGCCAGCTTGAGGGCTCCTTACAGATTTGTGGCCCTGATGCTTAATAGACTCTTTGGGAGAGCTCATGGCAGACTCTTCAAATTCGAATGGATACCCATTATGTTCCATGTAGCAACCCAAGGAACAGTCTTTAATTGGGCCAGCCTGGTATCAAGCAGTCTTTCTTCTTGTTTGACTGTAGCACAGGGAGGAGGAGCCAAGAAAAAGTCTGAATTCTACATGAGTTTGATATTGGTAGATTGTATACTATGCAACCAGCCTTTCCCAGGTCTCAAGTGTGTCTGGGACAGGGAAAGGATGCATGTATATGCCACCTATAGACCATTATGGGCTCAGCAGTACCATAGCCACTATAGGGAGGTCTGCGAGTAGTTCATCATGCCACTCTACACACTCATCTTTCGGAAGGAATGCGACTGTATGTCAGAAGAGGCTATGCAGGTAATAGAAGAGCATGCAGACTATTTCCTAACTGAGAATGGCATGTACATCAGAATGTTTGGTGGCATGAAATGCCCCTTACTGCTTCCAAAATACGCAACAGATTATATTATTCATAAAGAAGTAGTCAGGTAGGTATTCATTGATGGAATAGGTAATTACCTTTTTTAGCAAAAGAAGGGTACATATCCTTCGCTTCCATTCAAACTAGGTAGCTACAGATTTTCCAAGGTAAAGCAAGCTGCGGATTTCATAGAAGAATTGGGGAAATTCCATTTTGGTGAGATGCCTTTCCGAAGGAATGATACTCATGGTAAAATGGCAGAGCACTGCAAAGAACATAAAGTACATTTTGAGTACACTCACCACTTTGACAAGGAAGAATATTTCTTCCGAAGTGCCCCTAACTTGACAGCTTTGAGAAAAAGGTTTAAGCCGAAGAACCCCACCAAGGGTGGAAAGGGAGCTGAGCAAGCCAGAGCTGAAGAAGAGGCCAAGAGGAGACACGAAGAGGCCCAAAAGCTAGAACAAGAAGCTGCAGAATGGATTCATAGTGAAAAAGAAGGAAAGAGGAAAGCTTCCCAAGAAGCAGCTGAGAGAGCACAAGAAGCAGCCAAAGAGGCTGAAGAAGCAGCTAGAATGGCGGCTGAAGAAAAAAATAGAAAGCTAGATGAAGAGCTCCAAAAGCAGGAGGTTGACAAAACAAAGCTGCCACAACAATCAATTGCGGAAACATCAATAGGACAGACCCAGGATGAGGCAAACCCCGAGGTACAAATCCTCCAAGTACCTGCTGCTAGCGCCCTGGTGACCCCTATGCTCCAGCTAATACCTTTCACTCAGAAAAAAGGTGAAGAGGTCCCCAACTTCAGCACTGTCTATTATGACAGGGCCACCAAAAGAATAATGAGGAGGACAGAAAAGAAGGTTGAAGCGAAAGACCTATAAGGGAAGATGGTCACAGATACCGCTGTCATGCTAGGGACATACAAGGATCCTAGGTTCACAATAAGAGTCGGGGCTGCCATGATTGATGCCTCTGAGGACAACATAAACAGGGTGATGATTGAACTAGAGACAACTATGAAAAGCTCTGCTTAGCTAAAAGACACACTGAGAAAAGAAAGAGATGAGATTAATAGACTCAAGAGGAAATATGAACACATGCAATGGGAACTGGAGTCCTCAAAAGGTGAAGTCCATGCCCTTCAAGTGGAGATACAAGCCAAGGGGACAGCCCAGGAATCCCTAGAAAACGTACAACAGGAAGGCCAAAGTCTAACAAAGGAGAAGGAGAAATTACTGTCAAAGGTGATAGAGTTGGAAGAGCAGCAGAAAGTCATCTATGAGGCTAGTGATTCACAAGTCCAAGAACTAAAAAAGCAGATAGCTTCTCTAACTGCTGATCTGGAGGCGGCTAAGGAACAACAGGTAAATCTGCAGCCATTTAAAGAATATATCCTGGCTCAAAAGGCTCAAATGCTACAACTGCAGACTACTCTGGAAGGAGAGAGGTGCAAAGTCCTTCAGATTGACAGCAGGCTAGAAGAGATCATGGAAATTCTTCATACTTCATTGACCGATCTCAGGAAGTTCTTGAGGTCTTGAGTGCCAGAATGGCAAGGCCGGAAGATGATGCCGAGACTCCAGAAGGGATACCAGCAAAAGACCATCAAGCCCTCAAGAGGGATCACAGCCTGATAGAGATCGCCATCAGTACTGCAGAAAACTTCAAGAAGGCTGTAAAAAAGACGCAGGGAACATGCTCAGAGTATTTCAGAAGGATCCTGAATATGTACAACCGATGTCAAACAGAGGCTGAGCATAGGATTGAGGAGTTCCCGTATCATGAAGCCTTTCTGGAAATATTGCAGAAAAGATATCAAGATGCGGAGGCCAGAACGCAGCAGGTGAAAGCCATTGATGACCAAGTGCTAAAGGATGAAGTAAGCCATGCATCCGTTAGCATGCAGTTTTTAGAAGATCAGCTATGGTTGAGCCCAGCAAGAATCGAGGCCATCAGGAACCAAGTCGAGAAGTTTGACATAAACATTCAGTTCCTGGAGCCATGCGCTTTTGAAGGCCTTGCTGCTGAAGCAGCAGCGTCGAAGAAGTTCCTAGAAAATCAAGTGGGACCCTCCTCATAAAGGACCAGTCAACTTTGTGCTATTTTAATAATTTTGTAAAAGCTTGTTGAGAAACAAAGAGTTGGGAAAGCAAAAGGTTGGGAAACCCAAAGGTCACTTTGGGCAGCCCAACCGTTTTGACCTTTTGTATAAAAGTAGGAAGCATAGAAGGAATAAGGGCTTTTTTTTTCCCCAGTAAGACTGGCAATGACATATTGTAAAAAGAACTACTTCATTTTGCAATATCAATTAAAGTTTTCCTGTTGAAAGAAGATCAGTGGGATTTCAAATGTTTTTCTATGGATAGTTGAAAGATGAACTACTTTGTTTTTTGGCATTATGTCCATGAATTGTGAGATCGTTCTAACTTTATGACCTATGTCTTGTTTAAATGATTTCTGATTTATTTTATGAAATAACCACCATGAGTAATGCATGCTTATCATGAAACAATTAGCTAACTGGCTGTGGAAATATATTTCATTGTTCATGCTTGTAAAAGTAAATGTCAGCTATCTGTAATTGATTTTATCATGCGTGCACATCGGAATTACTCATATATATTAGATATAAGTTGGCTCCCCGGGGATAGGTAGATAGGGACAGATATATAGTTAGGTCATTGCATAGCTGCATGTGTGATTCAGATGCCGGCGAGTCTAAGATAGGAGGTAAGAACCTGCGCATCACATTGTGACCGCTCCCTGCATCCTTCGCCACCCTGCATATTTAGTTTACTTCTTGCATATCATTCTTAAGTTAAAATACAAATTTCGGTGGATCAGCCCGCAACCGGTAAAGCCTTTGTTTGTGTTAAACCTACGGTAGTCGGACCGCAAAACCGGACGGATTCCCTATACCAAACAATCAATGGGCTAGTTGGGAACGTTGATTGGGGAGAATCCCTTTCTGTTGTCGCCTGTGATTTTCCAGGCCTCAACAGTTTTGTCGCTAGAAGGAGGGCCACCAGTAAATGGCTGGTCGTGGAACTTAATTCCCCGAGACTATCCTACCAGCAGATGTTTGAAGCTTTCAACCTAACCCAAGTATTTGTAGATTCTGGTACTATCCTTGAAGGATTGTGTTTCCCAGTGGCTTATCTGTTCACCTTTGCTTATGGCTGGTAATCAAGCCAATCCTCTGCCAGCATGGAAAGCTAGGTCCCCTCTGAACTTAACACCTCCTTTGCATAATCTACCTCAAGCCTTTGACAAGCTCTTGCCTAAGTTTGACCCTGAAGAAGGGACTGTTGTAAATGATCACCTCCAAAGCTTCTACCTAGCATTAGAAGGTCTAAGAGCGGGGGAGTATGAAGATGTAGTCTGTAGATTATTCCCGCATACTCTGAAAGGAGCAGCAGCGTCTTGGTATTTTGGTCTACCCGCAAACTTCATTCCTAACTGGGACACATTTGAAAGAATTTTCAGAAGTAACTATACAGCTCAGAAGACACATGCCTCATTGATGAATGGTATTGGTAGGCTAAGAAAAGAAAAGAATGAAAAGGTTCATAGTTTCACTTAAAGATTTTCACTGTACCTAAAAAACTTTTCTATAGTTGACAGACCCTCAGACAAGGTTTTAATTGAGTATTACACCTCAGCCCTAGGGCCTAAGCTGGCCATGTTTGCCAAGATGAAACTCAAAACTACCCTGGTAGAGACTTATGAAGAGGCTGAAAGAGTAGAGGCTGAAAGTGAGAGTGTAGAAGATTATCCTGATCTACTTGAAGACAAAATTACTGCCACAAGAATCTCACTGCTGTCTAAACCTAGAGAAGACCAATCACATGATTATCAAGGAATGATGAAAATGCTCCAGAAACATTCCAACCGAATAATAGATCTTGAAAGGGAAAGAGACTTGCAGAAATCCTATAGGCCTCAATATCCGAAAAAAGAGGACAACGACCAATGGCAAGTTCCTCCTCCCAATTCGGCATCAATAAACATAACAGAAGTGGGAGGGGATAATTTCTGTACCTTTCACCAACAACCTCATTCTGAGAAGAAGTGTCCTCAATGGTTACATTCAATGACATTGGTGATGAATAAGTTGTTGGATCCTAAATTGATTAAGGACAGTAGTGAGGAGGAAAAGGAGGAACATATCATAATAAATCCAGAGGATGATACTATGTTCTCATGGAATGGTATTTCACTATTTGACATGGAAGATGACACTCCTAAATATGAATGCACATCTACAACCACAAAGGACATGGGAGTCATATACCAAGAAAATGAAATAATGTCTAAGATTGACAATGGGCAGGAAATTGTTAAGAAATTGGATGAAGGCAAAATGCATAAGAACAATACCCTCAATCAAAAGACCGAACCAATTACTAAGACTGTCAAGCATGAAGAAGAACAGACGGGTGTTAATGGGGAAAATGATGATGAAACTCAAGAGCTAACAAAGGATATACCTACTCAAAACCAACTAGGGAAAGAAGACCAAGAACTAGGTTGGAAAGAAAACCTTGACACCCCACCTTTTCTCTTGACTCTAGAGATGCTGAATTACAATGTGCATAATTGCTTAGTAGACTCTGGAGCAGCAGTGAATGTGATGCCCCTTGAGATTTGTAAAAAGATTAATGGACAGCTAGAATCCACACCTCATGAAGTAACGCAATTGGACCGCACAGGTGTCAAGGTGGTGGGAGAAATAAAGAATGTCCTAATTCGTTTGGCTACAAATAACAAGATATGTCAATTTATTGACATTATGGTGGCTGACATACCAAGGGGATATGGGCTCATTCTCAACCGAGATTGGACTGCCAGGTTGAGAGGTTATTTTGCTTCAGATTGGTCTCACCTGTTGTTGCCTCTCAAGGGTACCCCGAATCCAATAAAAATTATGAGAGAGCCTTACATGAAGTATACTGTCACTGAGTTAGGAGAAGGCAATGAGTCTACTGATTCTATCCTAGGAAACTACCTGACTAAGCTTAAGCTAAGACATCATTCCTCAAAAAGGGCCAATCCTATGATGGACACTCAGCCTGAGCTCCTTCAACTCCCTCAGGTTGAAAGTGATGACTGCAGAATTTTAGATATGGGTTCCATTTCAATAACAACAAAATGGACCATGGTTAGATAACTCATGTCTAAACCCAGCTCATTCCTAAGGAAAAAAAAAAAATTCGTTTTTTTTTTCTTTTTTCTTTTTTTTTTCTTTTTGTACATAAATAAATTGTTTGTTTTTACTAGGTGCTGGTTTTCTTGCTTTAATGCTTTGGTGTTTTTCTTTCTTTGGTTCTTTTCTTTGCAGATGTTTTCCTTTAGTACTTTGCTTTCTTTCCTTTTGGTTTTGAATAAAGAGGCAAAGGGTGCAATGGAAACGTCAGGGTTCTTTATTAACTAAAATCTTGAGTGAGAGACTGTGCTTTAAAGCATAAGAATGTCTCCTAGTAACCGTATTCCTAACTAGCATGCATTCATTGAAGTCTCACTTAACCCCTGTAAATAACTCAAAAGTAAAGAAGGTCTGGAATACTATTTCGAGGCTCCGTCCACCTCACATCTTAATATCCAAGGGGGTGACAGCACAAGATCCATGGAAAGGAAGCAGAGTAAGACAGTATATCATATATAACTAATCCCATGCCATAATGTCAGAAAAGATAAAAGCTATCAAGAGTCAAAACTCCTGAAAGGAATAAGACGTACCAAAACAAAGCTTGACAAGCATGAAATACTAAAATGGCCACAAGATCCTCTCCGTCCGTGAATTAAAATATGAAGTATCTTGTTCACACAAAAGTACACTATGGGATAGAGGATCCTGAATTAAAATTCAGTAAGAAAGGCCTGCATGAGGACTCATATCAAAGGAATAAAAATTCAAATAGCACCAAAGTGCAAAGTGGCATGGGAATGAGGAACAAAAGGATTATACTGCTTACTATCTGTTACAATCCTATGGGGTCCAAGCTGGAAACTACCTAAGGAAAGGAAAAATAAACCTCACATACTTGGCCTCAAAAGAGTTATTCAGACCTAAAACACTGCTGATGTTACCTTCTCTCGAAAGAAAGGGCTTCATTTGAGTAACTTAATGCATATTTTGGGATGGCTTAGGAATGCAGACATCTAGAAGATTTCGATTTTAGTCTGACAGTCTTGAGCTGGGGGAAAGGTTAATTCAGAGATCTGGAGTTCACCAGGTAGCCGCCAATTGTTGCAGCTGCAACATGTTTTTCCCAAAATTCTAAAAATTTACAAGACCCTCCTTTGTTTTGTATTAGCTTGTTTTTCCTTCCTACTTGGATGCAATGTTTTCTCAGAATGTTTTAACGCCTGAGTTGCTCTACTTACTACCTTGGAAAGATTTTGGAAACTAGCCTGATTGCTGCTATTAAATGTACTTGAATCTTGTTGAAATCGAAATTTGCTTTGCTTGAGTTTTCCGCCGTTGTGGCTGTTTTGAAGTTTTCAAGCCCCCGATTACAGAACCTTCCGACTGCCGATCCTTTTATTGGGCATCGGGCACTTTGTCGATCTTTTATCCCGCCGTTGCGGACGAAATTTTAATTACAACTTCTGGTTTTCTCCCGACTTATGTTTTTCGATTGCTTTAAAGTTTAAATCGGAACCTTTTACAATGTTTTCTTCCGCCATTTCGGAAGGTTGTGAGCTTTCCTCCTCCGACTTGAGATCCTTTCGACGTTCGATGCACGTAACAAAAATCGGAAGCTTTCAGGATTTTTGCTGCCACCGTTGCGGATGGTTTCGATCTTTCACCTCCCGATTGGAGAACTGTCTGATGGCCAATCGACCGATTTTTTCCCGCTATACGTGTTTTACCTAGCTTGGTAGACGTTGTGCCCTTCCGCCGTTGCGGGGGGGAGATCACTCTCGGCCGCCGATGTGAAAACCCTCCAACGACCGATCATTGTTTTTTTTTACGCGCTTTATTCACCGATGCGGGTGAGTTGATATTGGTGACTATCCGCCGTTGTGGAGGGTCTGGGGTTCTCGCCGCCCGATTCAGTTTCGTTTCCCGCCCGATACGTCATATCACATGTGCGGTTTCTTTTTATATATACGGGGACAGGATTTGGGGTATTGTATTGTTATTTTGGGCCCGAGCTGTCGTGATCATCTCCGTATTGTCGATCCCTCGAACCCTGTGGACTATCGTGCCAGTGCTTGCGTCCAGGTGTCAATTGGAAGCTCAACCGTCCTCGCCCTGTCAGCTTCAGGTCGCTACCAGGTAGGCCATTCTTGTCGTGTTGTTTCTTTCAAGATTTGTATGCTGCGGTTAGGTGTTTAGGAAAACCCCGTTTACATACGTGCAAGGGTCTACCATTGTTTTGGTTCGCCATAGTCATTTTCTCTTGCCCGCGCAGCGTTTTGCGCCTTCATAGTGAGTTTTTCTGGTTAGGTTAACTGATGGCGGTTAGGAGGGAGGGGCGTTTGTTTTCTTTTCATTTAAAACCCATGTATTTATCAATTGTCGACCTCGGCCGTATTGTTTCGCCTGTGCACAGTGGATGAAGACACGGTGCAGGCGGCCGTTATGCCGCCTGCACCTGTTTTTCCCTTATAATGATGATGAAGTCCAAAGGTGTTTGCGGTGGTTTTTATTGTGGTGTAATGGTTCCTCCACTGGTCAATTTCCCCAGTATGCGTGCCCGGTTTCGAGCCCCAACCTTTTTCCCACGCCGTCCCGCGCAGTCCGTCGGTCTTGGCTATCTGAAACCCTAGGCTGTGCCGTTGTAGGGGTTTACGATTTGAGGATAGCATGGATAGTGTGTTTGATGAGGGCGTCGTATGCAGAAAAATGTTGTTAAATCCTGTAGCGTATTTTCGAATTGATGTAATCACCTCCCACGAACAACATTGTGGTCAAAATGTTTAGACAGCTAGCATGATCTTTATATGTATGACCCGTTTTCTTCATTTGCTGGGCAATAGACCACATTGATGGATTGTGGGGCAGTACATTTGCACTTTGCTTTTAAGATCCATACATTTGCTTTGCGAATTGTTTTCATAGGAGAAACGACACTTTGAGATGATTGCCCATTGTATTGCACAGGACTTAGTCTTTTTATGCTAGTAATTCTGATAGATAGGGCATTGTTGGATTGTGCACACATGCCTTGGTTTCTATGCCTGCTTTCACTTTAAGTACATAAAAATGGCACTCTGCATATGGATGTAATCCTATTGCTGTTTTGAAGATGGTTGATGGGATGTTGTAAATATCATACAAAATGTTTTGCATCATATAGATAGAAGCACAAAGTCATGTACGTTTGATTAGTCAAATATGCAAACTTATATTATAGTTTCATCAACTAGTTGTTGCCATGATGTACATAGATAAAATAAAGGGTTGCACTCTGTCTTGTAAATGTGTGCACCTTAAATTCTTAATGTCACAATGTTATACATGGCAGGAAGAACTTGCAATGTCCAAAAGGCAGAAAAAGAAGGCCCCTATGGTCGAAGAACAATCAGCAATAGAGGTCGTCTCACAGACTGAATATATTTATGAAGACACCCAATGTATCTCTGGTGTGGAGCCTGAGTATAAATGGGGTGACATATACAGATTGATTTCCCGCAGGGAAGTTCCTGACATGGGTCTTGAAGAAGAACACATATATGTGAACATAGAAAAATCCGCCATCATGAAGGTGGCTACGAGACCAGAGTTGTTCCCTTGTTCTGAGGTGATTAGATGGATTATACCCCATATAAATACAGCCTCAATGCTCATAGAAAATGTGGAAGGACAGGGCTATGCTGGATTTAGCCCAGGATATGTGGCATTGGCCTATCATCTGCCAGAACCTCAAATCTTTATATCTGATGCTTGGTTGGATAACATCAGAATGGACCTGGTAGAAACCCTGAAGAAGATGCTCTTGCAGGGAAAGCTTTATCAGTATAGAACATCCGATGAATATGACACAACCAGCTTGAGGGCTCCTTACAGATTTGTGGCCCTGATGCTTAACAGACTCTTTGGGAGAGCTCATGGCAGACTCTTCAAATTCGAATGGATACCCATTATGTTCCACGTAGCAACCCAAGGAACAGTCTTTAATTGGGCCAGCCTGGTATCAAGCAGTCTTTCTTCTTGTTTGGCTGCAGCACAGGGAGGAGAAGCGAAGAAAAAGTCTGAATTCTACATGAGTTCGATATTGGTAGATTGTATACTATGCAACCAGCCTTTCCCAGGTCTCAAGTGTGTCTGGGATAGGGAAAGGATGCCTGTATATGTCGCCTATAGACCATTATGGGCTCATCAGTACCATAGCCACTACAGGGAGGTCTGCGAGCAGTTCATCATGCCACTCTACACACTCATCTTCCGGAAGGAATGTGACTGTATGTCAGAAGAGGCTATGCAGGTAATAGAAGAGCATGCAGAATATTTCCTGACTGAGAATGGCATGTACATCAGAATTTTTGGTGGCACAAAATGCCCCTTACTGCTTCCCAAATATGCAACAGATTATATTATTCATAAAGAAGCAGTCAGGCAGGTATTCATTGATGGAATAGGGAATTACCTTTTTGAGCAAAAGAATTACCTTTCCGAAGGAACGATACTCATGGTAAAATGGCAGAGCACTGCAAAGAACATAAAGTACATTTTGAATACACTCACCACTTTGACAAGGAAGAATCTGTCTTCCGAAGTGCCCCTAACTTGACAACTCTGAGAAAAAGGTTTAAGCCTAAGAACCCCACCAAGGGTGGAAAGGGAGCTGAGCAAGCCGGAGCTGAAGAAGAGGCCAAGAGGAGACAGGAAGAGGCCCAGAAGCTAGAACAAGAAGCTGCAGAATGGATTCATAGTGAAGAAGAAGGAAAGAGGAAAGCTTCCCAAGAATCAGCTGAGAGAGCACAAGAAGCAGCCAAAAAGGTTGAAGAAGCAGCTAGACTGGCAGCTGAATAAGAAAAGAGAAAGCTAGATGAAGAGCTCCAAAAGCAGGAGGCTGACAAAATAGAGCTGCCACAACAATCGATTGCTGAAACATCAATAGGACAGACCCAGGAGGAGGTAAACCCCGAGGTACAAATCCTCCAAGTACCTACTGCTAGCGCCCTGGTGACCCCTATGCTCCAGCTAATACTTTTCACTCAGAAAAAATGTGAAGAGGTCCCCGACTTCAGCACTGTCTATTATGATAGGGCCACCAAAAGAATAATGAGGAGGACAGAAAAGAAGGTTGAAGCGAAAGACCTATCAGGGAAGATGGTCACAGATACCGCTATCATGCTAGGGACAGACAAGGATCCTAGGTTCACAATAAGATCTGGGGCTGCCATGATTGATGCCTCTGAGGACAACATAAACAGGGTGATGATTGAACTAGAGACAACTAAGAAAACCTCTGCTCAGCTAAAAGACACACTGAGAACTAAAAGCAGATAGCTTCTCTAACTGCTGATCTGGAGGCGGCTAAGGAACAACAGGTAAATCTGCAGCCATTTAAAGAATATATCCTGGATCAAAAGGCTCAAATGCTACAACTGCAGACTGCTTTGGAAGGAGAGAGGTGCAAAGTCCTTCAGATTGATAGTAGGCTAGAAGAGATCATGGAAACTTCCTCATACTTCGTTGATCGATCTCAGGAAGTTCTTGAGGTCTTGAGTGCCAGAATGGCAAGGCCGAAAGATGGTGCTGAGAATCCAGAAGGGCTACCAGCAAAAGACCATCAATCCCTCAAGAAGGATCACAGCCTGATAGAGTTCGCCATCAGTACTGCAGAAGACTTCAAGAAGGCTGTAAAAAAGATGCAGGGAGCATGCTCAGAGTATTTCAGAAGGCTCCTGAATATGTACAACCGATGTCAAACAGAGGCTGAGCATAGGCTTGAGGATTTCCCGGATCATGAAGCCTTTCTGGAAATATTGCAGAAAAGATATCAAGATGCGGAGGCCAGAACGCAGTAAGTGAAAGCCATTGATGACCAAGTGCTGAAGGATGAAGTAAGCCATGCAGCCATTAGCATGTAGTTTTTAGAAGATTAGCTACGGTTGAGCCCAGCAAGAATCGAGGCCATCAGGAACCAAGTTGAGAAGTTTGACATAAACATTCAGTTCCTGGAGCCATGCACTTTTGAAGGCCTTGCTGCTGAAGCAGCAGTGTGGAAGAAGTTCCTAGAAAATCAAGTGGGACCCTCCTCATAAAGGACCGGTCAACTTTGTGCTATTTTAATAATTTTGTAAAATCTTGTTGAGAAACAAAGTGTTGGGAAAGCAAAAGGTTGGGAAACCCAAAGGTCACTTTGGGCAGCCCAACCGTTTTGACCTTTTGTATAAAAGTAGGAAGCGTAGAAGGAATAAGGGCTTTTTTTCCCCCCAGTAAGACTGGCGATGACATATTGTAAAAAGAAATACTTCATTTTGCAATATCAATTACAGTTTTCCTGTTGAAAGAAGATCAGTGGGATCTCAAATGTTTTTCCATGGATAGTTGAAAGATGAACTACTTTGTTTTTCAGCATTGTGTCCATGAATCGTGAGATCGTTCTAACTTTATGGCCTATGTCTTGTTTAAATGGTTTCTGATTTATTTTATGAAATAACCACCATGAGTAATGCATGCTTATCATGAAACAATTAGCTAACTGGTTGTGGAAATATATTTCATTGTTCATGCTTGTAAAAGTAAATGTCAGCTATCTGTAATTGCTTTTATCATGCGTGCACATCGGCATTACTCATATATATTAGATATAAGTTGGCTCTCCGGGGATAGGTAGATAGGGACAGATAGACAGTTAGGTCATTGCATAGCTGCATGTGTGATTCAGATGCCGGCGAGTCTAAGACGGGAGGTAAGAAATTGCGCATCACATTGTAACCGCTCCCTGCATCCTTCGCCACCCTGCATATTTAGTTTACTTCTTGCATATCATTCTTAAGTTAAAATACAAATTCCGGTGGACCAGGCCGCAACCGGTAAAGCCTTTGTTTGTGTTAAACCTACGGTAGCCGGACCGCAAAACCGGACAGATTCCCTATACCAAACAATCAATGGGCTAGTTGGGAACGTTGATTGGGGAGAATCCCTTTCTGTTGTCGCCTGCGATTTTCTAGGCTTCAACAGTCTCTTGTTAAATTCAACGAACAACCATCCTACTAAGTTTGACTTGAATTTTTCGTTTTCATTTGGGGTAACGCATAGAAACTAATAATGACTTTTATCATCTTTTTGTTAATGGCATCTTGTGGAATTTGCGGTAAGTAAAGATATATTGTTGACGTTTCCATCCATCCTTGGCTCATCTTCAAGACATTATCGATGCCTGAGATGATCAATGAATCTCACTTCATATAAATATAGATCAGCCATAGGAAGCCAACAACTAGGATTTTTAGTGAAGTTTTTTTTTTATAGATTTATAATTTACAATTTTTATTGTAAAATGTTTAAATTGAGTTAATCTTATAAAATGTTTTTTTATTATTTTAATTTAATTTTAATTATTATTTATAAAATGTTTTTAATTTAATGTTATCAAATGTTTTTGTTTTAAATTTAATTTTAAGATATTAAAGTTTTAAATTTTTAATTAGTGTTACAATCCTTTAATGTTATTATAAAGTTTTTTTAAAAGTAATTAAACAATTATTATGGATATATTGAATTTTTAATTTATCCAATTTAATTTTTTTTATTAATTTAGAATTAAATGTTTTTCAAATTTTTATGTTTATGAACCTAAGATATTAACAGTTATTAAGGTTATATTCACTTATTAATTTATCCTATTTGTCCCAGAAATTGTTTCCAAGGCTAAAGAAACAAGACAACACAATCTCAAATAAAACTCAATAAAATAAAGTAGGTTTTAGGTTTTTGAAAGGTTTTGTGGTTGTAAAGTTTGGTAAGCAATCAGGGAATACATTCATGAATTAAACAGGAACTGAATCATAAACAAAAGAGGATAAAGATTCATAATATATAAAACAAGATCTAGCAGAACACAATGTTGAAGTTCATTCATAAAAGACAAGCATCACCAACATATAAACATAAACCAGTAATGAATATATCAGTTAAGCAACTAAACAAGCTGAACAATGAAGCCAACACAGAAACTAAAGGGTAAAAGTGACATATATCTCATAATTTCATCATCAAATGCATACAAGAGTTTTATACTTAACTCATGAACAAGTCTGAAGACCTCCTGAAGCTCTCCCAAAATCAGAACCCTTCTTCAGTCCCTTTGTCCCTCTTTTATAATTACAAAGAATTAGTTATATCTCCCCTTCATTAGTTCGAAATTGAAACTACCCAGCAGTTACATTAATTAACTAACTCAACTAATTGACTAAAAATAACAAATCGGATTCCTGGCAAATATGGCGAATTTCTGGAAAATAGGTGTCAAAGAAGCTTCCATATCTCTCAATTGGTGACACCGGTGTAAAACATTAGAGAGTTTTTTGTAAATGGGTCTGTGATGGACAAAAACCTCTCTTGGTTTTTAAAACTTCATCTCCAATCAATCAGAATCTTCCCCGCAAAATGAACACTAAAACAGGAAAATATTAAATATTTAAAATCCCTGAAAATAGGCTGCAAAGATTAAACTGAATATTTCAAACCTTGATAGATGTTGCAAAATGGAGAGAGGTTTTTGTATATGGGTGTCTTATTAACAAAAACCTATTTTGGTTTTCAAAATTTCCTCTCCATTATCTCGTGGTTGGCATTTTAATTCAATAACCAAAAACAAGAAAAATAGAGCAAAATTCTGTTTCTACTGCCTCCTTTTTTCATTCATAAGTGCTGAGACTTTGTTTCTGCAAAGAATTCTCCCCCAATCCCCTTATCTTGAGATGATTTTATACTCTGATTTGCATCTTTTTCAGAAATGCATACTGAACCAGAAGAAGGTTCCAAAGATTTGATCCTCATATCTACCTCAAGTGTATCCTCTATTGGCAATAACATTTCACCACAAATGTCCCCATCTTTAAGCTTGTTGAAGGATGCCCCGAAGGCTTGAAATAGATCATTACACAGAGGAAGCTCTGATACTGCTAGTGAATTAATCTCTTGTACTCTAGTAAGATAAATGGTGTGCTTATGGACTTCTCCAACTATGTTTCCACCTTTATCATATCCAAGGGTAGAAATCTCAACAAGGCCCATTTTTGTATTCTTCAGTACTTTAGTGACATCCAATTAATCAGCCATAAAACCCCCAAACACAACAGATTTGTCTTCTGTTAAAATATCTCTAGGCCAGCACTGCTCTATTCCAAGTGTTTCCGAAACTGAAATACCATTACTGAAAGAAGGAATAGGAACACTACTTAACACTTCTAGCAGTCCTGTATTAAGGTGTTCTGGTGAAACATCTGAAAAATCAACAAAAGTTTTCTTCAAATAATCAACAGTTTCCATGTCCAGTGAAGATAATGGAGAAGTGAAGCAAGAAGCATTTCCTTTGTCCATCTCATTCACAGGCACAAACACTGTGTTTTCTGCTATTATCTTATTGGTCTGATTAACTGATTTTGAAAAAGCCAAGGAGTCTCCACAATCACCAACAACATTTTGACAGGTTGGAAGACAATGCTGCCCACAGATCTATTTGAGGTCCCTTAAATGAGATTTTTGCTCATCAAGCAAACCTTTTCCAATAGCCTTTCCGTCTTTATTAAGCATGGGGAAACTACTCTCCATTAATTTACCATAAGGATTTGGTTCAGAGGAATTTCAATCAAAAGCTGCAGGGTGGCAATATGGTATCTTATGCTGCATCTGAGGATGAACATGATTCTGCACATTTGTTGAAGATGAATACAACTACTCTTGTAAACCCATTTTTTTCTCAATCTGTTGTTTCATAAGTACCACACGATTATTGGCTGCACCTGAAACAATATCTAATGTCTGATTATCATATGAAGGTGCATTTGTTCATATCTGACCTTGAAAAGATCCTTTTCCCAAGTACTCAACAGCATAATCATTCTTCCTCTCAGTGGCACTTCTTGACCATTATGTACTTCAGAGGTGTAGCTATTTAATTGCATAGTATTTATCTGTAACTGAAATAGGTGACCCGAGCCTCTAGTTGAAGCATCAAAACTGCACAAAGACGATAACCATGGTTGGGTTTTTGAGCTACTGAAATCTGTCACAACTAGTGGACTATTGGATTTATCTGGCATAATTGAGCTTTCATTCGTTAAAAATGGCCTAATAAATTTTCCTGTAAGTGATGCAACAGGTTTTCCCTCTAATGTGGGTGAACTCTCTGAAGAAATTGGCAGCATAGGCATTGCTTGCAAAACTGGCCCTTTAATCATCCCAATCAAGGGATCTTTTCATAGAGTTATATAGAAATGCTTCTAGAACATTCTGAAGTGTTGAAAATAAAATCTTAATATGGTCTACTAGCTCCAAATTCTCCATAATATTTGATTCACAACTCTGCTTCAATCCATCGGCATGCATCTTCAACAGGCTGAGTAGAATGATCCTCACAATCAACAACATACGGAAGCAACCTCGGTTCCCAGCCGCACAAACTAATAAGCCGTTGATCCTGATAATAAAGATTAGCACCAGTAGCTGTAGATTCATCACCAACAATCTCAATTCCATAAATCTTTCCACTATTTCGAGATAGTGCTGCACTTGGTAATGGAGGAGGTTGAGCAAGAAGACAGTCTATCTGAGGAGCCCGGAATAACTTCATTTCCTCAATGGCAGAACTAGAAACAACTGGGAGAGCTAGAAGCTGGAGGAGTGCACTTATTTCTCTTTCACTCCCCTGTATAGGTAGATTTTCTAGATTTGTTTCTCTTGGAGGTAAATTGGATGATTTTTGTTCCTTGATTTTTTTGCAGTAGTGTTCTTTGCTTAGCAGCTGCAGAAAACATGTTAACATATTGCAAGCAGTTATAATCTTTGTGTACAGCACTTTTCAGAGTTGAACCATCTTCGGTGATTGCATGATCCAGTGTTGAATCAATTGAACTCAAATCAATCTTAAACGGTTTCCGGCCTTAGTGTTCTAGGCTTGCAGGCAGACTTGGAAAATCAACTGCAAGTGAAAGATCGTTCTCCAAGTCCAGCGATTCCATAACCTCTTCCGTTGGCTGCTTTTTACGTTTGTAAAAATGGCTCGGTCTTATTTCCTGCTTCCTCATTCCTGTCCAGCTTCATAATATTTAATTTAGAACATCTTCCCTGAAAATCTTGCCTTAGTTCGCTCACTATCATCATTTGCCATAAATTTGCATCCAGTTGCCAGAACGGTTGCCAGAATCTCCCTCACATGAGACTGATGCCTGTTTACATGAAAACATTTTGGCAAAACATATATCAAATGTGACCAATGATTTATTTAACACTTTAGGAGCAAAATCCCCAAAAAATCGGACTGAAAAATGACCATTCTAGCAAAAAACGATTTTCCTGTAGTGCCGAGTGTTAATTTTTGGCAGTTGTGCTACAGGAATAATTTAAAACCAATTTTGGCACTTTTAGTCATTTTTTTTTTATTTTGAATGAGGTTTAAATGATAAGCTATGCCCATGATGTTACTTGTGACCTCATTATTCAATAATATGTCCTTTAAAAACCCTTCAAAACCTAAAGGAGAAAAAACAATAAAAATCTAAGGGCAAAAGGTTGAAAATTTCACTAAAAATCTAAAACTTTCCAAAGTAAGTAAAAGAATAAAATCAAGCAAATAAGCAAACTAGACTAAAATATACAATCAAACATAAAAAGGTAAGAAACAAGTTCCTGGCATAACATATCCAATTTAAATTTTTAATTAAATGTTTTTTATACAAATGTTATGTATTTGATGTTTTGTAGAGTCATACTTTATATACACCTAAGTTTAGTTTTTTAATATTTTAAGTTAGGTTTTTTAATGTTTTATTAAATTATAATTTAATTAAAGTTGTTAATTATTTAACTTATTTATTAAATGTTAGAATAAATTTTTAGGTTTTGTTAATAGGGAAATTAATTATTTTGGTTGGCTTAATTGAGAAAGGTTAGGGAGCCACGATCTGCTGATGGTCAGGCCATCATCCCTATTCAAATAGTTGGGGTGTTTTACGATTTCTATAGCCTCGTTGATCCTTCTCAAGGACCAATTATCAACATGAGCCAGAACTTTCATGTATTCTATCCTAATTGGGTGTTTTGTGCCGTGGGAGTGTTGGGATAAAGCCAATTGCTGCGCTCTATTCAGTCGAATGTCTATGCAGTGTTATTTCACTCTTGTTTTGATGGATCTTCCTATTTCATTGATATAGGCCTTCTCGCATTCACATGGAATCATGTAAACACCCTTTTTTAGGGAAGGGTCAATGGGGTCTTTGACTGTTTTCAGGAGCTTCCTGATGTTGTTTAGGGGTGAGAACACAAAGTCGATACTCTTCTTCTTTAAGTGTTTTGAAATCCTGTCCGTCATACCTTGAATGTAAGGAAGAAAATCCTTGTGTTCGCCTACCTTCTTTTCTTTGAGACGTCTAGATTTTTCGGTTTTGGAAAAGGCCCTCCTGATTTGGTCTGAGTCATAGCCATTACTTAAGAGAACGTCATGCAAGTGTTCTTTTTCAGCTTCAAGGTGTTCTATATATGAAATCCTAATGGATTTGGTGATTAAGGTATTCATAACTCCCATTTTTTTGTTGTGGATGATGACGTGAAAGAGAATGAAGGAATTGCTCAGTGTGGGTTTTCTTTCTGTACACCTTATGAGATACACCCCCATCTTGTTTCTTGATAATTAGTGTATGAAGAAAATGCATGCAATTACTCTCCTCCAACTCCATTGTAAATTTAATGGAGTTGGATTGTTCATTAAGGTGATCCACAAAGTTACCCAACTCATCTCTTCCATGAGCCAAAATTAAGAATGTGTTATCCACATACCTTGACCACCACTCAGGTTTTAATTGTGCTGTGGATAGATATTTTTGTTCGAAGTTTTCCATGAAGAGGTTGGCTATAATCGGTGAGAGAGGAGAGCCCATGGATACCCCACACGTTTGTTCGTAAATCTCTCCTTGAAAGCTGAAAAAGGTGGATTTAAGACATAACCCTACTAACTTAGTTGTTTCATGGCCAGTAAGGTTCTCAATGATTTCAATTTCCTCCCCTATGGGAATCATTGTGAAAAGGGATATGAAGTACAAGCTTAGGAGAAGCTCTTTCTCATCCAACTGTCAGTTTTTTATTTTCTCAATGAAGAATGAGGAATCTTTGACAAAGGAGCTTGTGTTCCCTACTAAAGGCTTTAATTTGTTTGCAAGGTATTTGGAAAACCTATAGGTAGGGGAGCCTATGGTGTCTACTATGGGCCAAAGAGGAACACCTAGTTTGTGGATGTTGGGAAGTCCTATATCCTAGGGATCAAAGGTTCATAAGTAAGGAGTTTTTTCTTTATTTCATCATCTATGGATTATTTCTTAATGGTCTCCGCAACTTCTTTTGTAATGTGACAGAGAGGATTCTTATGGAGTTTTTTATAGCAACCACTAAGATCCAAATGGGTTTTCATCTTTTCCAAACAGTCTTCTTTATTAGGATAACAGTGGCTCCACCTTTATCCTCCTTCAAGATGACAATTTGATCGTTCTTTCTGAGTTCCTTTAGGGCACTGTATTCTTCATTAGAAATGTTATGGTATTATAAACTATAGGGGGATCATATAGTGAAATTTGTAGTGTTTCCTTGGTTGGACCCATTCCCCTCTATTATCAAAATTGATCTATTGACATGATACTTATTCTTTTGGGAGTATGATTTGTAGTTGGAAATCCCTAGAGAAAAAGATATGTTGCTTTGAATATTGCAATTTTGAATGCAATTGTCTTCGTGTGCAATAGGAATAAGGTCAAAGTTGTACATATAGTACAAATATAAGGTGCTTGTGTGCGAATACTTGTAACATAAATATACTTTATAGTTTATTGCTTAATTTATATATATGGTTATAATTTTTAATCTAGGTAGTATGTAAAAGCTTTCTATTCTTGAGATATTTTAATATTGTATTGTTACATATATTATCCAACCACTACAAATAAAACACCTTCTCCTGGAGGTATATTAGGTACTACTATTCTAGTCTTAGGTACTAGGTATATTAGGTACTACTAGTCTAGTCTTAGGTACACAACAGAATTTGAGCCCAAAATCCGATGGCTGCCATGTTCAAAATTCGACAATACCCTGTTGGTTATTTGACAACCTCAATTTTTTTTGTCGTCAATGGCATAATGTCGGATCTTCGATGACAAGCCAGTACACTTCAATTTTTAAACATACTAAGCCTAAAGCTTTCACCACTAAGTCGTCAAATGTCCGACATCTGCTCGTCAAAACTCGGACTTCTTCCCATCTAAAACTTGACTTATTCTCGTCGAAAATTCGACTTCTCCTTGTTGAATGTTAGACAGTTCTTCTGTAAAACTTTGGGATTATTCCATATAATTAGAGGAATGATTTTTCGAATTTTCGATGCTTTCTCATCCGTTGTTCGACGGTCTCGCTTGTTGGAGCTATGGAGAACTCGTAGGAAGAGGCTATAGGTCGTCAGAAAATAGACAGTATGGGGTCAAAATTGCAACGAGTTCTCATCGGTGGTCTGATGACTTCTCTTGTAGGATATTTGGAAACCTCATTGGACGTGGCCACAAGTCATCGTAAATGCAACGGGGCATTGTATAGTTAAAAAAAATATTTTCAGAGGTTGCCACAAGTAAATATTTTCAGTGAGGGTGGGATGTAAATGTTTTTTGGTATTCTAACAAACACGAATAAGCTATACCTTATATTAGAAGGCCTAACACTCCAACTTGGGTATTCGTCAATTTTGCTTTCTTCTCAAATATCATAGCAAATGTTTGTTCAGTCGTGAGTTCTACACATTGTAGAAAGTGATTATCTTGGGTTCCATTGAGTGGATTTTCATTTTTTTGCAAGAGATTTTATTCAGATACTTGCCTAGCAACACAAAGTGACTAGTTTCAAGAAAAACCACATCATTGGAAGAGAGGGATGTTACTTATCAAACTTGATATTGTTGCCACATTTCACATACCTAGGGGGGAACGTGACAGAAATATTCAAGCCACTAGGTGTGTCCTTGGGGGAAAGTCTTGAGTCAAGGTTGTCACCTTGTTCTTGACTCCTCCATTTAGGCTCAACTCTCAACAAAGCCAATGGGGGTAGACCCTATTGAGTTACTAAGGCAAATTACTTAGTATGGCGATGTTAGACCGGATAAGTTGTTTAGGAGTTTGAAATTAAACATTAATAACCATAGATGAAAAGATAAAAAAATGATCACAAGAAAGCACAATGCTGACACACAATATATATATATATATATCAAGAGATTTAAACACAGAACTAGTGCCCTAAAAATGGAGTCATAAAATAATCAAAGTACTTGCATGTGCTTGGAGTGAATATTTTGTGATTTCCTCTTTGTACATTTTAGGTTAATGTGAAATATGAGTGGATTAAAATTACATGAGGGGGGACTCCATATATACCCAAGGGGTACTTGGAGTATGTCCAAAAATAAACTTTCACAGCTACCCACAAGGAATGTGTGGGATGAATGGAGTCTCTGAGACTGTGTTCATAATACACCCGAAGGTGTAATAGAGATTGGTGCCCTGAGGTCACTATCCAGGATTTCCCACTTCCTTTGGGTATTTTGCCACCTTTTGCGGTTTGATCGAGGCGTTGGATTTTCACCTGATGGTGGTTAATTGGGGAAGGTGAAGACTAATTAATCTAGTCACTCATGTTTCTTTTGATACAGCTTGACTGATCGGATGAACTGAAGCCAAGGACAGAGCATACACACCTGAGTCTTGTCAATTTTAGTAAATTTTAAAGGATGGGTTTTTTTGAAAGAAAAAACCTTCCATGAACCTCTGTTGATCCAAGTGGACCTCAATCGGAGAATCAAGGAAGGGGTTGATTTTAAAAGATTTCTTGTAGAGATTAAAGATAAGGAGCAAAAGAGAAGCAATCCCTAGGTTTTCTAGCTAGTCTTACCACACATCTCTTTCACCTTTCGGGTCAATCAAGAAGTCGTGGGGTAAGTATTAAAGTTACTTTGATATTGTAATATGGAATATATGATAAATTAATCAAAGCATGTTATTCGGCAGCAATGAAACTAATCTTGATCAAGAAAAAATAAGAAATTGCAAAAAACAACGAAAAATGCGCGAATCCCCCCTGGGGGGATGGGGAATGGGCTCAAAAAAGCCTATTCAGAGAATTTTTATATTATATGCTATTATAGTATTAGTAAAATTATATTAATCCTCTTGGTTCTTATATAGGATGAAACCAATATCTTACAAATTGCCCAAAATTAAAATTACAGTCAAAAGGGAGACCCTTGGGGGGATTCGGATGATCCAAAAGCCACTTTTGGACAACAAATTTTCCTGTTTCTATTATGCCTGCTAAAATAAAGCGAGCATATTAGAATGAAATATCCCAAAATCACTTTGAAAATACCTTTGGGTCAGCCTACTTTAAACAAAAAAAAACTAAGTTCAAAACTAGTTAAAACGATAAAAAAAGGAACCAAGGAAAGAAAGATTTCCTTGGGATCTTGGATTGCTATTTGGGAAGCCAATGAGATGTGCAATGATTGTTGGATTTTATATTTTAAAAACAAAAACATAAATCTAATGCATGCGAACTTGTTGAAATATATTAAACCCACTCACAACTTAGGATAGAATAATTAACCATTATTTGATTAATTATTCACCCACTAGCTTAATTAGTTGGCATCCACTTGCACCTTAACTTCAATGCATGCCATCCATATCCTAGGAATGATTTATTTCTGATTCTGGGTTCATCTAGAATTAGTATACGGGACCTTATAGCAAATTCTGCTTTTTTCTGCTTTTTTTGTTTTTTCCTGCTTTTCTATGCATAAGATAGAAGCTAGTCAACTAGGAAACTGGGAGCTTTTGTTTCCAGCCCATCCTCCATTAGTTTTTCTCCATTTTCTAGGATTAGCATGTTATTTCCATCTCCTTTACAAATCACTCATGTTTTTTCCAACTCGTGAGGTCCTTGATAGATTTAGCAATTGCTTTATCCATGTATGGGGGTTTGCTATATTTTGGTAAGTCAGCCTTTTTGAGATTTATGAGTTGTTTCCATACAATTAGACTTTCCTATGAGGGAAGATCTATTTATGTACACTATTATTCATAATTATTCAATGGAAGGATACACACCAATATTCATCTCTTCATTCATGTGATTCAGTCTCTTTTCTTCTCTCTATTTTTCCTGTGTATGCTTGTGAGAATTCTTAGTTGCAAGATCTATTTCTTGTGCTTATTTTCAGCATAATTGCACATAGCATTGATCTATTATTTCTACATGGTATCAGAGCTACAAGGTTGATCAAGTTCTACATAGTTGAGGAGTGCTTCCAGTCTCCTATCCCTCTCTGAAGAAGAGCTTCAAGATTTTCTCCTAGTTTGTTTTGCAGGTTGCAGAGAGTTTATATTAGAGCAGATCAACAACTTCTATATGGATTCAAAAGTTCCTCTACTATCTCCTTTCAACTATTCTGATTGGAAGCCAAACATGAGTGCATACTTGAAGAGGCAATGTCTCTTTGATGTCTCCATTGGTGCACTGAGTGAACCTAAGTCTTATGAAGAGAAGATTGATTGGCTAAATAATTGTGATAGAGATTATGAAATTATGTTTTTGGGAATGTCTCCAAATATATATCATCTCATAGATTCTGTTGAATTTCCATTTGAGCTTTGAAAATTTTTGGACAAAGCTTTTGGTTTGCAGGAAATTGAAGATGAAGCATGGAGCGAACCTAGCATCTCCTCTTGTTCTCTTTCTCAAGATTTCTTGGCCTCTACATTCTATGATGAATTTGATCATGATGAATAAGTTTCTCATACAGTTCATGTTGCTGCTGCCCTCTTTCATTCGAATGCTTCCTCCTTCAATGAAGAAGCAAATATTGAAGAGCCATATTTTTCTGTGTCTCTTGACGGTGATTTTTCTTCTTGTGATACTAATGATGAAAAAGGAGTAACATATGGAGCTGCTGTTGATATTGATGTTGATTATGATCCTATAACCCATTAATTGTTCTCTCAATCTCCTATCTTAGATTCTGAGATCTATGTGCCAGATTCTTCACACCTTTTGCATACCTCTCTCATTGATGGTGCGCAACCCAGTGACTTCCAGGATGTTTGCTTTGCCACATCAAGCCTTATTTGTGTCATACCACTTACCTTACTTGATCTCATGTGCTTCAGCATATCCTTATTTGTTCTTGGCATCAATACTCAGAGCCTTCTTGAAGATTGTGAACATCTCATTCTGCCCATCCATAATTCATATTTTTACACTTATCAGTTTTTCCCAGTTGCTCATAATTTTCCTAGTCTAGCCCTATATCCTCACGGAGCCATTGAAGACTTTGTCCTTGTTGTTCCATATGTTAATATTTCTGATATATCAAAGTTTTATCAGCCTCATATCAGATCTATACAGGTGCTACATCAGATTGGAAGATTGACATGTGATTCACATCACAATTTTGCAGCTATTCAGGGAATTGGGTGTGAAATAAATTGCCTTATTTTTTGTACTCTTTGGAAAGGAGTATGCACAAATATATTTTCCATTTCAGATTATGTTTGTAGATCAGAGTTTGACAACAAAAAGAAGCATTCAGATAATGCTCCTACTTCATCAGTTGATGAGATACAAGGAGTCTCTCCTCTTCCTTCTTGTAGGTTCTACACTCCAACGCATGATCATGGAGTTCATGATTTCTTCAGCAAGTCCTTCATCCAGAAGTATT
>LPNX010935231.1:603176-622284 GCA_001517045.1 Pseudotsuga menziesii | reverse complement strand
ATATATCAAGAGATTTAAACACAGAACCAGTGCCTTAAAAATGGAGTCAAAAAATAATCAAAGTACTTGCATGTGCTTGGAGTGAATGTTTTGCAATTGCCTCTTGGTATGTTTTAAGTTAACATAAAATATGAGTGGATTAAAATTAGGTGAGGGGGGACTCTAGATATACCCGAGGGGTACTTGGAGTATGTCCAAAAATAAACCTTCACAACTACCCTCGAGGAATGTGTGGGATGAATGGAGTCTCTGAGACTGTGTTCATAATACACCCAAAGGTGTAACAGAGATTGGCTCCCTGAGGTCATTGTCTAGGAGTTCCCACTTTCTTTAGGTATTTTTCCACTGTTTGCGGTTTGATCGAGGCATTGGATTTTCGCCTAATGGTTGTTGATTGGGAAGGTAAATATTAATTAATCTAGTCACTCATGTTTATTTTGATGTATCTTGACTGATCGGACAAACCACAACCAATTGCAGAGCACACACACCGGAGTCTTGCCAATTTTAGTAAATTTTAAAAGATGAGTTTTTTAGAAAGAAAAAACCTTCCAGGAACCTCTTTCGGTCCAAGTGGACCTCAATCATGGAATCAAGTAAGGGGTTGATTTTAAAAGATTGTTTGTAGAGATTAAATATAAACAACAAAAAAGAAGCAAACCCCAGGTTTTCTAATTAGTCCTACCATGCATCTCTTTCCCCTTTTGGGTCAATCAAGAAGTTGTGGGGTAAGTATTAAAGTTACTTTGATACTGTAATATGAAATATATGATAAAGTAATCAAATCATGTTATTCTGCATCAATAAAATTAATCTAGTGCAAAAAAAATAAGAAATTGCAAAAAACGACAAAAAAGGCGTGAATCTCCCCAAAGGGGATGGAGAATGGGATCAAAAGAGCCTATTCGGAGAAATTTTTTATTATCTGTTGTTACAATATCAGTAAAATTATCTAAATCCTCTTGGTTCTTATACATGATGAAACCAAGATCTTACAAATTGCCCAAAATTAAAATTACAGTCAAAAGGGAGACCCCTGGGGGGATTTGGATGATCCAAAAGCCACTTTCGAACATCAAATTCTCCTCTTTCTGTTATACATGCTAAAATACAATGAGATTATTAGAATGAAAGATTCCCAAAAGCACTTTGAAAGTAAATTTGGGTAAGCCTAATTGACACAAATAAAAACAAGTTAAAACTAGTTAAAATGATAAAAAAGGAACCAAGGAAAGCAAGATTTCCTTGGGATATGTTGAGGCTTGGAAAATCACAGGTAAAAATAGTATAGATTCTCCCCAACAAACGTTCCTAATTATCTCGTTATTGTTTTGTACGGGGAATCCGTCTGGTTTACGGTTCATCTACCGTAGGTCAAGTAACAATTAAAGCTTAATTTATTGGTTGCGGCCCGGTCCACCGTTTAATTGTATTTTTTAGTTTTATGTTTAGGTATGATATGCAAGTTCCTATCTAGATGAAATTTATAGAGAAAACGAGGAGTTTCAAAATGTGATGCGTAGGTTCTTACCTCTCGTATTACCTCTCTCACTTCTAAATCATAAACAAAAAAAACTAACTAAAACTATCTAACCTATCCCTAAGGAGAAACAAAGTAATTAATAATGAGTAATATATTGTATAACATGCATTTGGAACACTACAGATAGTTGTTAATGTTTATGAATACATGAATATTAATAGATATATAAACAAAGAGATAGCTCATTGTTAATTAAAACATTCATTACTCAAATATGATTGTGGAAATTTCACAGAAATAAACAGGAGCACATTCATAACATGAAAGAATTCATAAATTAGAACGATCTCACAATTCATGGAAACAAGCTGGAACAGAAATAGTCACACATCCAACCAGTCCATGTCAAGCATTTGAAACACCACAGTGCTTTCTCTAGCCGAACAATATAACTCTTTATTATAAGATGAAATAGTTCTTCTTACAATAATGGGTGATTCCATGAAGATGGGTAACACTTTTTGGCCAAATTTGGCGATGAAAACCTGATTTTTTACTCATGTGCTAGATAGAATCCCTCAAAACGTATATATGCCACGTGAATTTTGACTTGCAGTAAAAAAACAAATTGTAGAATATTATGTTGGCTTCATAGTGATATTTTTTTAAAAATATTTCGATGTCATTTAATGTGTGAATTTTTACATTTAATGAACTGTGTGACCTTCAAAATTTGAAGAAGCTAATAAGTGGCTCGTGTCCACGTAGAGTAATTCAATCTTGCATTAATAATTTAAAAAAATATATATATATGAGCATGATCTACATAAAATGCAGTGTGATGTGCATATTTTTTTGTTATTTTTTTTCGCATTATACAATTATTTATTATTTTTCGAAAGTGACCACATTCAATTTCAACATCGTTTTAAACACATATTTGTCCACGTAAAGCAATTTTTTCTATTTTTTCAAAAATTGAAAAACCAAAGATACCCTTTTGAAGAGGACACGTCGATATGTGATGTGAGCATTTTTAAGAATTTTTTGGCTGTGTATTTTTAACTCTGCGGATTTTTCTTTGAGCTGCTTCGAAGTTGCAGTGTGGTTTTCTAAGTATAGGTTTTAGAAGTAATTAAAAAATAAATTTCATATGAATGCCAAAATGTGTGTATGATACCTCAATGGATAGAAGATTCGTTGGTGAATTTATCGGTATCAACTTCGCTCAGTTATGTGCTAGGAATGGCAGGTTTTACACCTCTGCAAGGCACAAGAAATTTTTCATTTGTTTGAATGTGGGATAAGTCTGCTTTTTTAAGCCCTCGGCCGAGGTATTTAAATACCTCGGTCGAGGTATTTAAATACCTCGACTGAGGGTTTGTAAATTCCTCGACCGAGGGTTTGTTAAACCCTCTGTCCAGCTATTTAAATACCTCGGTCGAGGTTTCGTTAACATGGCCACGGGCGGTGCCATCGCTATAGAGACGGTCAGGCATGGATACATCGACGTCCAAGAGTCCAGGCGTGGATACAGCGACGGCTAAGAGTCCAGGCGTGGATACAGTGACGACTAGGCGTGGATATAGCGACGGCTAAGAGTCCAGGCGTGGATACAGCGACACCTCTTATAATTATTTTGACACAGGCACCTCGTTCGAGGTATTTATTAACCCTCGATCGAGGTTTTAATACCTCGACCGAGGGTTAATAAATACCTCAACCGAGGGCTGAACAAAACCTCGGTCGAGGGCTTGATAAAACCTCGGTCGAGATATTAAAACCTCGGTCGAGGGCTTGATAAAACCTCGGTCGAGGTGCATTTTTTTGTTTTTGCCGAAATATGCTTGCCAAAAAGTGTTACCCAGGTTCACAGATTCACCCTAATCTTGCACAAAGATAGTCTGAAAAAATGTCCTTGATACATAAGGCTTTCCTATATTTATACAAAAAAGCAAAAACTCCTGGGATGCCCTCATTTCCTTTTGGGCTTCCCCTAACCTTTCCTTTACATAATTTTGTCCTTTAGCTTGTGAATTCAAAAAGATAAATACAATATATTACACCATTTATTAAAAGTGCTATACAACCCAACTAAGAGGGTCTAGCTTGCTCGTTCATAAACTTCCTCCATGCATTTGCATCTGCTGCTATGTTTTAAAAACTGGAAGGTTCTAGAAACCTGATAGTAATTTCATGCCTAGTAGCCTAAGCTTTTATACCCGCCACTCTTGCTGGAATTAGGTGAAGTTGGTCTTCCAGTAGTGACTGCTAACTATTGCATGTGTTATTTCAGTCTTAAGCACCTCTTCATCTAATTTATTCACTAGCTGAATGGCCTGTTCATCTTCGTTGCATTGTTTCTTTAATTGCTTCAAAAATATCTCATGCTCTGGCAATACCTCTAATATCATCCTAGCAGAAATCTGACATCGATTGTACATTAGGAGTACTTTTATGCAGAATTCTGCACATGCATTCTTCGCTTACTTCACTGTCTTTACTAGCTCTTTTGCAGCTTTGCTAGCAAACTCGATCAACTCATATTCTATCTTTATCGTCTACAGGTCTTTGGGAGGTACATCTGTAGGAGGCTCTTTGTTTGTTTCCACCCATGTCATTCTTCCCTGTAGAGTTTCTAAGATGTCCTATGTCCTATCCAAAAAATAAGAAGTTGTACTTACAATTTCCTCCAACCTTATGTCTATCTATTGAACCTTAAATCTTTCTTCCACCATCTGCAGTTGCATTTGATGAATCTTATTTCTGAGCATAAGAGCATGCTTCTTTAAAGGTTCAACATCAACTTCCTGCTCCATAGTTGTCTTCAATGAAACTTCCAGTGAATTCTTTTGATCTTCCAGGGCTGCTATTTGAGTTTCATACAGCTTGGCTTTTCCTTCTGTAGTGGTTCTTTGTACTTCCAGTTCTATTACTTTATCTTTTGGCTTGCCCTTTTCCTTATTCAATTCTTCAACTGATAACCTAAGATTATCTCTTTCGGCTTCCAAAATCTCATATCTCTGCTGTAGTTTCCCAAACTCTGCAAAGGTGGCCTAGTATTCCTTTTCTATATTTCCTGGAGATATTACCAAAGCATATTTACCCACCTGTAGAGTCTGACACTCTTCCTTTGATACCTCAACCTCACCGATCATATCCTCATACTTCATTTCCAACCTATGACTTTCACTCATTTATTTCCTCAAAGTCTCTTTCAACTGTGTGACCCTTTTTTGAGACTGTTCTAGATCTGTCATGATTCTGTCCACATTATCTTTAGTGGCTAGGGTTAGAGCTACCCCAGCCCTCACTATTAATCGTGGATATTTGTGTGTACCGTGAACCACTGTCTTATCAATCACCATCACTCCTGGATTTCCCCCATTATCCACTTTATTCTCTGTTCTTTTGACAATCCTCTTTTTTTCCTTTTTGTAGAAGATAGTGTTAAAATATGGCATCTCCTCCCCTTTAGTGAAAAATAAAGGAATTAACTCAACCCTAGATATTGACACTGAACCTTCTCCTCCTATACTACTAGAAGGAACAACAGGCTCTAATGGGTCAATATCAGACTGAGCCTATCCTCGATTAGTAGGGTCTTGTTCTTCTTGTGTTTCTATTCTCGATCCTTCTGCTATCTTTTCTATTTTCCCTTTTCCTTTATTTGCATCTTCTAATATCAATCCTTCACTTTATTTCTGCCTTCACAATATTTCTTCTTCCTCCTTTATTTTCTTATCTTCCTCTATCTTCTTTGCATCCTCTTCAGTTGTCCTTTTCTTTTCTTCTTCTTCAGCTCGCAACCATTTCTCTGCTTCTTGTGCTAACCTACGAGCTTCTTCCTACCTTTTTAGTTTATCAGTTGCTTTACCCTCTCCTCCCACAGTAGCTATATTTTGCTTGTATCTTTTCCTTAAAGTTGTCATGTTTAGGGCATTCTGGAAGATCTCTTCATCTTTATCCTAGAAATTTGTATACTCGAAATCTACTCTAGCTGCTGTGCAATAATCAACAACTTTATCCTCAGATTCATTTCTATGGAAATTCATTTCACCGAAGTGAAAATACTGTAACTCCTTAACAAATTCTACTGCATTTTTTACCCTGGAAAATTTGTAACTTCCTACAAAAAATGGAACTATAGGATATACTGCTTTTTTCTCCTCAAAAAGGAAATTTCCTATCTCATCAATGTACAACTGTCTCATAGCGTCTTTATGGATTATATAGTCCATGGCATACTTCGGTAGAAGAGAAGGGGCTCTCGAACCACCATACATTCTTAAATATAAGCCTTCTTCTGTCAAATAATAGTTTCCGTTGTTTTGCACAACTTCCAAGGCTTCATCTAACATACAATTACATTCAGCCAAGAAGATTAATGTATACAATCGCATGATGAAGTTTTCACAAATATCCTTGTAATTGTTGTAATATTTGTGGGCCCATAACAACTTGCAAGAAGCATACACAGGGGCCCGGTCTTTATCCCATTGGCACTTTAATGCTGGGAAAGGATGAGTGCATAGAATGCAATCAATCAAAATAGAACTCATGTAAAATTCTATCTTCTTCTGGGACACTCCTCCCAATGCACTTATACAAGCTGACAGATTGTTGGACACTATATTCGCCCAATTAAAAATTGTACCTTGGGTAGCAATAAAAAATATAACCTGTACTATTTTGAAACTTCTTCTATTTTCCCTCTTGAAAATTCTGTTTAGCATCAAAGCAATGAATCTGTATGGAGTGCAGAGATTTGATGTCTCATACTCTCTAGAAGGCCTTGTACGTAATTTTTTTCCTGGGATCATCATCTTCTTAACTATATCCACCATATCTAGCTTTAGCTCCTTTAACCAACTTTTAGTAAAGTAGGTTTGTGGTGTTGGTAAATTGTAAGCCATAGAAACATAAGCTGGGCTGTATGCAGCATAACCTTGCTTCTCGGTATTGGCCACTATCATCCTTGTTACATCTATTCTTAGCAGAATCCAACCTATTACCTTTGAACATGGGAAAAGCTTAGGTTTGGTAGCCACTTTCATAAGGATTGATTTCTCAATATTTGCATATATGGGCATATCTTCAAAACCAGCATATGGAACACTCTGGTTTAAAATCATTCTATATACCTCTCCCCATTTATACTGTAGATCACCTCCAGTAATAGATTTAATATCTTCATAAATGAATTCCACTTTAGTTATTACCTCCACTTCAGGCTCCTCTTCGGGTGCTTGGGCTTTCTTCTTCTACTTTCATGGCATATTGCTGTGTTTATAATTAGCCTGTAATGATTATACAACATGATTTCAGTCTATTTTTTGTTATACCCAAATCCTGTCACCACCATGTGAGAATATCCTTAACTTCCATGTTTTCCCTTAATCCCAGCACTTAGAGTGGAAACCTATTCTATTTGTCAATTCTAGATGAAAAAACTCAACACCGTGCTTTCCTTGTGGCCCATAAGCGATACCTTGCTCACACCACCTATATCATGTTTTCCATATGTGGTGCCACTGCTTATGGTCTTTGGTCCAGAAGTGTTTTTCATCTAAACCGCTTTGTCATAAAAGAAGAAAAGCGGTACCCTGGGTAAAATGAGAAAAAGAGAAGTTTCTCGAGGCTTCTAAATCATGAGCCTCGTGTCCTCCCTTATCCCTATCATTGTGGGTCATTTGGCATCGAGATCCCCCATCATAGGATCTTGGACCCACATCATCCACAAATCTCTCAACTATCCATAGCCATTGAGCCTCATAAACACAAGATCATGTCCATAGTTGAGGAGGAGAACTATAGAGGTATTGTTATGTTGTTGGATTGACCACTTAGCCCAAGCCGTTGGAGAGCATAGAGAGTAAAGTTGGAGCTTATGGGGATGAATTGTTTGTCTCGTGGAGATGCTTTTCAACACCAAGGAAATGGTAGTAAGCTTCTCCATACATATTTAATGCACAGCTGATTTTCGTCCCACATTACTGTTGTTTTGATTTCACATGTACATGTTGTTAGATGCCTTAGTCACTAACATGGATAAGTAGATGATTTTCTGGTAGCTTTGATGTGTTTGCATGTTTGATATGTTTGCAGGTACACAGGTTCACTATCGAAGCAACATTCCAGGTTTCTACGACGTTCAGGGAAGTGCTTCATCCTTTGTCGTTCACTCATTTGTTCTGGATGTGAACCATTCAGACCAGAGGAACAACTTCTGTTTGCAGAAGCTGAAATATTCCTGGCTACAAATCTAGCGAATCCACTAGGGAATAGGTGCATATATCAGTTGTTCTGATCTTCCTCAGTTCTTGAACTCTTGTCCAAATCCAAGCTCCAACTTTGCTTTCTATGCTCTCCAATGGCTTGGGCCAGTGGTCAATCCCACAACATAACAATACCTCTATAGTTCTCCTTCTCAACTATGGCCATGAGCTTGTATTTATAAGGCTCAATGGATAGGGATAGTTGAGAGATTTGTGGTTTAGGTGGCTCCAAGGTCCTATGATGGGGGATCTCGAGCTCAACTGACACACAATAATAGGGATAAGGGAGGACACGAGGCTCATGATCTAGAAGCCTCGAGAAACTTCTATTTTTTCCATTTTAACCAGGGTACCGCTTTTCTTCTTTTATGACAGAGCAATTTAGATGAGAAACACTTATGGACCAAATACCATAAGTGGTGGCATTGCTTATGGAAAACATGATACAGGAAGTGCGAGCAAGGTACCACTCATGGGCCACAAGGAAAGTGCGGTGCTGAGTTTTTTCATGTAGAATTGACAAACAGAGTAGGTTTCCACTCTAAGTGCTGGGATTAAGGGAAAACATGGAAGTTAAGTATCTTATCACATGGTGGTGAAAATATTTGGGTATAACATTTATCCCTAGCAAGCTGTGTAGTGAGAAAACAATAAAACTACCCGAATCTTATCACTCCATCAATATACATACTGAAAAATATTATTTACACCCAAGGTCCTTCTGAATAAGCAACTTGGAATAAAAAGGAAATGTAAAACCCCTTAATCTTTCTAAACTTATGCTAGCTAAAACCCTAACCTCTCTCATCCTCTCGAAAATTCTATAGGTGAATCTCAACTAAGGAAAAAACTTACATTGCTGTTTGCTTCAAAAAAACATCTTAGAACCCCCATCAATTATGCGGCCCTCATGTATCCCATGGAAACATAAGGCCACGTGGACTAGGTTTTAAAACTATGCCATAATGAACAGGGAGGTGCAAGAAGCTAAACGCTCGTTTGCACCATGCCCTAACCTTCCAAACAAACGTCAATGGTGTACTCATGGGTGCATAGAGGCTAGGTGGGGAAAAAATAACTGGCCAAAATGAAAACGCTCATAAACAAAACAGGTTAGCCCCCAAGTAAAAGAAACCCTACCACAAGAAAATGAAAATATGCATAAGAACCTTAACCCTCCTGCGAAAAAACCTAATCCTATCAAATCCATGCGGTAAAAAAACAACAAAAATACTCTAGGCATATCAAAACATGAATGAATCCTACCTAGAACAGATGTGGCGAGCGACCTGGACAAGCGATGACTTATGTGGGTAGAGAAAATGTACATGAGCTCGATAGCTACGAACAATCGACTGGATAGCTTCCACGGTGAAAGTGACAAGTCATACGGGCTCTACGGCTTTATAAACTTGACCGAGAGTGAATAACTAAACATGGCAGGAATGAAAACTAACCCACCGCCAGACATATAACTTTGAAAGAATCCACAACGCCAGATAGGAACAACTCTATTTACCCGGTACCTCGGATGGGAAAGTCACATCTAAAGTTGGAAGCACTAGCCTTTTCTATATCAGTGAGAACATTGTGAAGCTTTAGATCAACTTAGCACTAAATCTCTGCGACGTCGGATGGTGGAACCACTAAATCCTTTGGCTCATTCCCTAATACACAGCCGACGACAAAATCACGAACTTAATCGGATATGGAAAAAAGATAGTTAAATGAAAACCTGATTCATCAGATAAGCTTTAAACTAAATTGCCGAAAACTCGGCAAACTATCTTCGAGATCACAGACAAAATGACTTCCGATATGCCAGATCAAACCTTGGAAAGATTTCAAAAAGTTAGTTGACTGCGTATCCACTATATCGGGAGGCATTCAATATGGGAATACAAAAAGACTTAGTTTTTCAATGAAAATAACTAGCTCGGGGCAAACCTTGGTAGAAATAAAACATTCTTAGGTTGTCTAGATACTAAAACAAAAAGGGGGGACCCTAAAAATAAAAATTTTCAAAGAAATAATTGCAGTTGCAACAATTGGTGACTACCTGGCGGACACAGATCTCTAAACAACTTATCCTTTGAGACAACAGGCTGTTTCGGTGAATGATCATTTTATTATATTTCTTCAAGATATCTGGATTCCTATAATGCAAGATTTGCGAACTTTAATCATTGATGATAGTCCAAGTTTAAGAAGGGGAACTAGGATTTCAAAGTTTGGATAACTCATCTGAGGCTGAAGATATGAGTTTTATTTTACCTCTGCCTTTGGGTAGCTTCCAACTTAGACACCACATGATTGTAACATATGGTAAATAGATATATCCATTTGTTCCTCATTCCCATGCCAATTTTCACTTTTTGGTGCTTCTGGACTTTTGTCCTTTTGAGTCCTCCCTAATTTCCTTCTTTCTGAATTTTAATTCATGCTCCTTTATCCATAGTGTCGTTTTGTGTGAGAGATATTTTAATTTTAAATCAGAGAAGAAATTTGGAAATCTCATTCATACTGATGTGGTCCATCATGTGATTTTGATACATATTTTCCTTTTAGGATATTTTGACTTTTGCTAGCCTTTTGACTTTCAATTTGTGGCATGGGATCATTTAAATATAATATACTGTTTACTTTGCTTCTTTTCCATGGGTCTTTTGTTGTTACCCTTAGGACAACTTTTAGTGTGAGATGAATGGAGCCTCAAAATAGTACTCTAGACTTTTCTATCCTTAGTTATTTTACAGGGATTAAGCAGGGCTTCAAATGCATTCATAATCCATTTATAAATTCTGCTAGTCTTGAAGAATCTTTAAGCATTGTAGGAGTAAATAGTAGGCAGTCTTTGATCAAATATTTCAGTTTATCTAGAACTCTGATGAACTCCAAAAACCAAAAGTCGTGCTGATTTATTGAAACATAACAAACCAAAATTTACATGCAATCAAATTTTGAGCAAGTAAAAGCAAAATAACTAAAACTAATTCTAAATTAAATCAAACCATTTATTTATGTACAATAAAACAAAATCAAAATCATTAAGAAAAATAAGGTTGGAGAACTAAACCATTTATTGGTAAGTTCTTCTCCCACCTGTGTAAGTCTTGCAGTTTGTAAGTTGAGGGGTATATCTTTGCCGCAATATGAAAATGGCCTATCCATAGTTGCTGAAACTTAGTGTGCTTTCTCTTCTCATCATGCAGGTGATCCCACTTAAGAACCATATCACCTACCTCGAATTCCTTGTTCCCAGCTTTGTGTTTGTCAAGCCATCTCTTTACCATTTATTTTTTATGCTTAAACCTTTCATAAGATTTGGACCTAGAATCTTCTGGCTTTAGCAGATTATAAATTCAGATTTGCAGAATCTCATTATCAGTACCCCTAGAGTCTTGGGCTAGTCTAGAAAATGGAAATAGAATGTTAGGAGGGAGGACAACTTCTTTCCCATAGACAAGAGTGTAGGGTGACACACCTAAGGAGTTCTTGGGTGTGACTCTATCAACCCAGAGCGCATTAGGTAAAGTTAGATGCCAGCTCCTTTGATTTTCTATCACTATTTTCTTTAAAATTCTAATCAAATTTTTATTCTTGGATTTTGCCAAACCATTTCCTTGTTGGTAGTAGTTTACATAATAGTATAGCTTAATTCTTCTTTCATTAGCAAATGAAGTTAATTTCATAGATGAAAAATATGAAGCATTATAAAAAACCGAGGAAATTGGAACCCAAAACCTGGTCATAATGTGGTTTTGCAAGAAATCCATAACTGCATCCTCGTTTACTTTTCGTAACGGAATGGCCTCTACCCATCTGGTGAAATAATCAGTTGCCACTAGAATGTACTTATACTTCAATGAGAAATTTGGATTTATTTCTTCGATAATGTCAATTCCCTTTGTTCAAATGGTTCTGAAATAATCACTGCTTTCAATGGTCCTGCTGCTTTGGCTTGTCTCCCAATTCTCCTTTAGCAAGTCTCACACTTTTGAACATGAGTATGAGCATCTTTAAACAATGTTGGCTAGTAATATCCAACTCTGAGAATCTTATGTATTGTTGTGTCCCCTTAAAAGTGACCTTCATCGGGTCCATCATGTAATTCTTCTACAACCTTCTTTGCATCTTCATGTTCGAATGAAATAATCAGTTGCCACTAGAATGTACTTATACTTCAATGAGAAATTTGGATTTATTTCTCCGATAATGTCAATTCCCTTTGTTCGAATGGTTCTGAAATAATCACTTATTTCAATGGTCCTGCTACTTTGGCTTGTCTCCCAACGCTCCTTTGGCAAGTCTCACACTTTCGAACATGAGTATGAGCATCTTTAAACAATGTTGGCTAGTAATATCCAACTCTGAGAATCTTATGTATTGTTGTGTCCCCTAAAAAGATACCTTCAACGGGTCCATCATGTAATTCTTCTACAACCTTCTTTGCATCTTCATGTTCCAAGCATCTGAGAAAGAATCCATCGTAGTTATTTCTAAACAACACTCCATCAATAATCTGATATAAGGCTGATTTTAGACATAATTCCCTTCTTTGCTTGGGGCTCCAATGCTCTGGAAAATATCCTTCTTGAAGATAATGGACCAAATCCCGATACTAGGAGTCTAGAGCTGTGAATAGAGGACATACATCCACCATGTGTAATTCAACTTCATTATCCCAGCTACTATCTTCATTGTTTTGAACCTCATCCATCAGCTTACAGAGTCCTTGTCCTTTAATTATGGTTGCTGGATTAAATTCAAGATCATATTCTTGCAAAGTAGTCACGCAATTACCTCTTCTTTCTCCCAGTTCTTTTTGTACAAAAAGGGATCATACTACTGGGTGTGGGACTATTACTTTGGTGCGGTTCTTAAGTATGTATGGACTGAATTGCTTTACATCCTTAAAAACTGCATAAGCTTGTTTATCAACCATGGGATAGTTCAATTCGACCCCTTGCAGACTAGTGTTCATAAATGATATGGGGTACTCATCTCCCCCATCCTCTTTCTGTGTAAGCACTACTGCTAATGAATCATCAGAAGCAAAAGTGTACAGAATACAATAATTTTCAAAATTTGGAATTTTGAGTGACAGTGCATGAGCAATATATTTCTTGATATTGTTGAATGCATTCTTCTCTAAATCAGTCCATTTGAACTGCACACTTTGCTTAACCATTTGCAGCAAAGGTTTGACGATTTGAGCAAAGTCTAGCACAAACCTTCGCACGAAATTGATTGTCCCCATAAAGGATTGCATACCCTTTTTATTATGGGGTAAAGGGATCTATTCTATGGCTTTAATCCTTTCTCGGTCTATGGAGATCCCCTTTTTAGAAATAACATGACCCAATAGCTTTCCTTTTGTGACTGTGAACACACATTTCTTAGGATTTAACGAAATGCCATATTTCCTATAGCGCTCAAAAATCTGTTTCAAATGAAATGCATGTTCTTCTCTCTTATTTGAAAATATTTTAACATCATCTAGATATACCATAACACTACGACCAATCAGACCGCAGAAATCTATGTCCATAGCCCTTTGGAAAGTTGCTCTAGCATTAATAAGTTCAAAGGGAACCCCCCTATATGCAAAATTTCCCCACTTGGTTCTGAAAGTGGCCTTGAGCCTATCCTCTTCTGCTACTAATACTTGATTATAACTGGAGAATCCATCTAATAGGGAGAACAGTTCAGAACCTGAGACCATTTGTAGTATTTTTTCCATGGGTGGGACAGGATAATTACGTTTATCTGATGCACTCTTAAGATTTCTAAAATCTACGCAAAGTTTGATCTCTCCAGACTTTTTCTGCACTGGTACCAAATTAGAGACCCATTATGAATGTCTGACTTTAAATATGATTTTAGCATATAGCATCTTTTTCACTTCATTTTGAATTAGGGGTTCTAGCTTTGGATGGATCTTTCTCAAAGGCTGCTGATAAGGTTTGACTCCAACCTTGATTGGAATCACATGTTGTATAATTTTAGTGTCATACATCTTTAGGTCTTCGTAAGTACAAGCAAATCCATCCTTATATTGTCTTAATCAACTGATGAATTTACTGCTCTCACCGGGTGAACAACACCTCCCCAAATTCACATATTTGGGTTCAGTCTCTATCCTCAGATTTATTAGCTTGAATTTTAAAGACGAGCTATGAGTCTTGAATTTCGCTGGCTTTCTGAACTTGTTTTCTAGATCAAACATCTGTTCCAAAGTTCTAACTCCTTTCGAAATGAAATTTCCATACTATAATTCTATTTGATGTTCTTCGTCATCTATTATGGCTCCTTTAAATGTATCATTATTTGTTAAGCATTCCAATATTTTTTGATCATCATCAAACACCCTCATATTAGTTATGTTATCCGAAACAGAAGGCCTGAAAGTCAATTCAATCGAACATCTATTATTCGTAGGTACCAACCTTGCAGCTGATGTAGCTAACAAGTCAGCTGCTGCATTTTTTGCTCTAGGAATTGAAGAAATATTTAATGCATGAAAATTTATCAATAAATCCCAAACTTCATTTTGGTAAGTCTTCAAATGCGGTGATATGCAGTGAATTTCATTCCGAATTTGTTTAACAACGATTTCAGAATCTCCATACACTTTCAGATTTTTTAATTTTAATTCTATCGCTTTTTTAAGTCCCTGAACTAATGCTTTGTATTCAGCTATGTTATTTGTGCATTCGAATTCTAATTTACACGAAAGAAAATGTTTATTTTTTTTCTGGATCAATCAGGACACAACCAGCTCCTTTTCTTTCCAATGTTTTAGAACCATCGAAATAAAGAATCCAAAAACTTTCTACTCCTACTGAAATCGGATTACTAACTACTTCTAGAACTAAATCTACTATGTTACAATCAATATTATCAGCTCATGAGAATTGAAGGAGATTGGGCTGGACATCAGGTATACTGCTGGCTTCTTCAACTTGGTAATTTCTCAGTTCCAGTTCAATGAAACCGTTTCCCAAAACAAAGTTAATTGGTTCATTTTTTCCCTCTAGCTGAGTCACATTATACTTCATTTGAGGCTCTCTTAATACCTTTATCTGGTTTTGACATCCTTTATAAGGCAACCACACATGCGACCAATCTGATGCAAAATATTCTTCTAACTTCGCTGACTAATCCCGACTCAAAACCAAACCATAAGCATCCAGGATATCGGCTACAACAATGTCTATGTACTGACATACGCTCTCATCTACGGATAAATGGATCATGACATCTTCCATTTGTCCTATCACTTTCACTATTGTCCTGTCTAATTGAATAACTTGGCTTGTGGTTGGTTTAGGTTGACCATTTATTTGCTTCAAAGCTAAAAGTGGCATGACATTAACCGATGCTCCAGAGTCCACCAAACAGTTATGTACATTATAGTTGAAAATATCAAAGGTTAGAAGAAAGGCTGTAGTCTTATACTTAGACTCTCCTCCTAAACTCGCTTCACCAATCTCTTCCTTTGGTCGGTTGTCAATGGGAGGTTCCTTCTCGGGTGTCTCAAGTGCTTTTAAAATTTTTTCCTTTTGTTGAGGTATTTTGCACATTTCAAACAATGAGATATTTGATTTATCCTTTTTCATGTCTTCCACAATATCATATCCCATCTCATGCTCATTCAGATTCTTCTTGACATTTTCAGTTTTATTTTCAGTAGTCTTTATAGGCATGTTGACTTTCTTAGGGTTTTGGTTTGAAATAAAAAACTCAGGTATGTTAACAGTTGAATTATTATTCTTCATTTTCTTCATGTTCTCTTGGATTTTCTTAATCTTGGGAAGTAACAATTTCTCTTTTTTTAATGGATTCTAACTCCTTGTTGTGAAATTTGTCTCTGATGTTTCTTCCTTGTCAGGGATATCTTCATCTTCTATGTTGAACATAGACACACAGTCCCATAAAACCAAGGCGTATTCCTCTTGTGTTTCTGTAGGTTCATGATCTTTCCCTTTCTCCTACCTAGTTTCTATCAGCTTGGAATCCAATAATTGGTTCATTACTAATGTCATAGAATTAATCGACTGTGGGAAATTATTTTCAGAATGAGGTTGTTGATGGAATGTGAAAAAATTATCCATTCCTACATCGGTCAAATTCATTGCTGAAGGATTGTGTGGAGGAGGATTAGGTTGAATTTTATCATCTCTCTTTTTATATTAAGGCTTGTATTGTTTATGAGCCTCCTTTTCTTTTTCTAAATAAATCACCCTATGTGATAACTTATGCACCATCTTCACTACCCCATCTAACTCCTGCGATCCTTCGTCCTTATGTTTAGTTAATAATAGGGTCTTTTTGTTTCCATAAGTTCTTTTGTCTGACTGTGTAGGATAGTGTTCTATACTCTCCATTTCTGCCTCTACCTTCTCAACTTCTTCAAAAGTATCTACCAAAGTGGGCCTAACTGATCTCTTGGAAAACATAGCTAGATCAGGCCCAAGGGCTGAGGTATAGTACTCAATTAGAGCATGCTTCGATGGTTTATCAGTTGCATCAAAGTTATTTAGGTAGGCAACAAACCTCTCAGTGAAATTATGTACTCTTTCTTTCTTTTCTTTCTTTAAAGCAATCAATCCTTTCATTAAAGCTGCGCGAGTTTATTCCATATTTGTTTTTGAATAGTCTCTAAAAAATATTCCAATTTGTGATTCAATTTGCCAGTAGAGCAAAATTCCATGAAGCTGCTTTCCCTTTCAGGGTATGCGGGAATAATCTGCAAACTACATATTCATGTTCTATTGCTTTTAAACTTTCTAAAGCCACATAAAAACTCTGTAAGTGATCATCCACAAGAATTCCTTCACTGGGTTCAAACTTGGGTAAACGTTTGTCAAAAATCTGAGGCATATCATGCAATGGAGGTGTCAGGTTTAAAGGAGATCTAGCCCTCCAATCAGGCTATGGGGGTGGCTGGTTTGCATTCACATTGGGCATGATTCTGGAAGGAGTATGAGGTGGAGACTGAACAGGGGTCTAAAAAGGTGAACAGTGAGGGGAATCTGGCCCCAACTGATTCAAAGGTTAGACAACTTCTTGTAAGGCTGTTTCTACCAATTCTCTAAGATCTTCTACCAACACTGAATCTTCAAATTGAGGACAGTCCTTCTTCTGAGGCTCTCTTCTTGGTAGAACAGGGATAATAGGTAACCCTCTAATATTTTTTGCATATACCCTGGAAATCCTCCTAAAATATTAGACTACTTCATTATCAATGGGGTAGAGATACCCCTTTCATTTTTCTTCAAGAGTGGGTTTTTGAGGCAAACTGGTTTCAGAACTGTCACCAGTGGAGTAATATCGAGAAAGCGGACTTCCTCGGCCAGCCATGCACTGGTAGCCCTCCTTCTAGTGCCAAAATTGTTGAGTCCTAGAAAATCACAGGTAATAATAGTATGGATTCTCCCCAATAAATGCTCCCAATTACCTCATTATTGTTTGGTATGGGGAATCCGTCCAGTTTAAGGTCCGACTACCGTAGGTCAAGTAACGGTTAAAGGTTATTTTATCGATTGTGGCCTGGTCCACTGTGTAATTGTATTTTTTATTTTTATGTTTAGGTATGATATGTGTTACCACCTAAGTTGTACTTAGTGGTTTTTTATCAAGTGAGCCTGGTGAATCGGATAAGGATAACTTGTTCGGACTTCAGAAGACCTTTGGAAGTACTTATGGGAAGTGCTTGTTGTACTATATCACATGTTCATACCCCATGGGGGAATTGTAATAAATGTTCTAGCATGATAGTGTCTATAAAATACTTGGTCTCTTAGAATTTATTTGTCAATCCGATCAGCCTAGGGTGTTTTTTCCCTTGGTTATTATTGGTCGTTGAATAAATGACTGATAATTTCCGAGGTTTTCAGTCCATACCTCCAAAGTTGGGGTAGTTGGCTTGGAATTTAGGCCTATTGAGGTTATTAGAGTCTATGTGTCAATGTATAAACATGATAGACATCATGGTAGAGTCATATGAACATGTCTAAGTCCCCCTAGGTTTTTTCAATTTTTCAATTTTTTAGTTTTTTCAGTGTTTTTTATTAAAAATTTAATTTTTCCCAAACTTAGGCTATTTTCTAATAGTTTAATTGGAAAAATTGATTTTGTAATAAAAGTGGGCCAAATAATCAGTTTCAGTCATGTAGGTGCTCATTTTAAAGCTAAGAGCACCATTTAAACCCATGGACCCACTATTTCCTAGTTTTGAGTGATTTTCCATCACTCAGGTCAGAAATCCCCCAAAAATCATTTATTGATTATTTTAATTAATAAATTGATGAATAATGGAGCAAATCCAAAATCATAGATCCATGGATTCTCAGCCGATTTGATTGAAATCAGTCAGATCTGAACCGGATTGACTAGATCTGACAAATACCTGATTGAAGGAGGTGATCAAATCAGATCCAGAGTTGATCTTCAGTAGCCTTTATGGGGAATTGCGCCCTCTCTCTCTCCTCCACATGTGTGGACTCTCCTGGATGCTCTGTGGACTGATGTGTTGGTTTATGGGTTGATGTGTCAGCTCAATCAAGCCCCCGGTTGACAAGTAGGCTCAGTTCAGCTTCAGATCTGCATTGATTGACTCTCCATCAATTGATTTGATCTGTCTCCTTGGGATTTGCACCCCCCTGGGTTGGATCTCCTGGTTTTTGTATAAATCAAGCACAAGCAGCCTCTTCCAAGCTAGTTAGAACTGGGATTGAGGTGCTGCTGCTACTGTACTGTTGTTATTGTTCATTTGAAATAAAGAGAAGCTTTGGAGGCAAGACGATGTTATGCCATTGTATATGTGGATGATCATTGCCATTTTTTACTGAGGTAACCTGTATCTATGTTCATAATTTGCTGATTGCTTGTAGATTCATTGCTAAGATTGATAATAAGCTTATTATAATCTTGATAGGAAAGGTGCTTTTCAATAAGTTTATTGGCCATCTCTTTCCTTTGATGCATGTTTAGAGATCTAGATTCAACATGTTTTATAAGTTTATATGCATGTTATTTTGAATCTCTGTGTATGTACTAATCGGATCTCACAAGTATTTTGGGATTTTTTTTAATTTTAGCTGAGTTGCAGGTTCCTAGATTGGAGAGGATGCTGATCTAGTTTTATTGTTCACTTTCTCCAAAACTTTCCAAAGGCATACTCCCTCAACATTCCACCTGAAAGCTCCACGGTGGATCTTCAAGGCTACCAACATTTCTCTCCTCCTCTACTTCCTTCAAAATCAATTCTTTTACCTGGTTACTGTTGCCGCCTTTTCACACACCTGGATCACGTGGCATAAATATTCAAGCCACTCGGTGT
>LPNX010935231.1:578676-595352 GCA_001517045.1 Pseudotsuga menziesii | reverse complement strand
CAATTAAACTATTAAAAAATAGCCTAAGTTTTGGAAAAATTAAATTTTAATAAAAAACACTGAAAAAAATGAAAAATTGAAAAATTGAAAAACACCTAGGGGTACTTAGACATGTTCATATGACTCAAAAATGATGTCTAGCATGCTTACACATTGACACATAGACTCTAATAAACTCATTAGGCCCAAATGCCAAGCCGACCACCCCAACTTTGGAGGTATGGATTCATATTTACATTCCTTAGGTGCATATTGCACTGTAACATAATGTCCAAGTTACGAAATATGCCCAGGAAAAAAGTAAAATAACAAAATTACATGTAAGGTGATCATCTCATTATCCTCAACACTTATTCACAAGTCTTAGAGCATACAACAAAAATTAATTACACAGTGGTACTAAAATGTTTGGTTTGTTCCTTAAACATAACAGTAGTGAATATAGAGTCTTCCAAGATAAAAAAAAACCTTTAGTAGCTGGTTGTTCACTACAGAAAACCATCATTGTTGATTTAGAAAGAAATAATATGTGATATGTTATTACATGTCCAAAGTGTTGATTGTAGAGGTACCCTCCACAACTTCTTGAATGTGAAGTATTCTAGGCTCTCGATCCAGCCCCTCACCAGAGAGTTTGTCTGCAGTTGTGGTCAATTTCACTACATATGTGTAGGTAAGATATTTTTGTGAACTGCAAAGATATAGCTTTGACATGTTCTAAAAGTGTCATGTGAGAGATGTCATTGATGTTTTGATCATTAGTCATCCACTTGATGACTAAAGAATCCTTGAATACCTGAAGATCTATAATTTCCAAATTATGGGCTAGTCTAAACAGAGCTCGGGGTACAAGAAGCTTAGTTCAGTTTTTAGTACCCTGACTTGCATTAGCAATTAAATGAAAATAGTGTTGTTTCTGCAGGAAGAGGATGCCTCCAATATGACATATTATCATCCCTTTAGCATGCTACACAACTTCTTGAATGTGAAGTATTCCAGGCTCCCTATCCAACCCCTCACTAGAGAGTTTGTCTGCAGTTGTGGTCAATTTCCCTACATATGTGTAGGTAAGATATTTTTGTGATCTGTAGAGATATAGATTTGACATGGTCTACAAGTGTCAGGTCAGAGATGTCATTGATGTTTGGATAATTTTTCATGCACTTGATGACTAAAGAAACCCTAAATACCCGAAGATCTGTAATTTTCAGATGATGGGCTAGTTTAAACAGAGATCGGGCTGCAATAAGCTCAGCTCAGTTTCTAGTACCCTAACCTGCATTATAAATTAAATGAAATTAGTGTTGTTTCTATAGGAAGAGGATGCCTCCAATATGGCATATTATCATCCCTTTGGCATTCTCCATCGAAAAAAGCCCAAGTAAATGTCTTGTCCACAATTAACTTCCCAATTATCTGTGGCTTAGATGGATTTCCTTGTGAATAATAGAACTGGGCAGTAACAATAATATGGGATGATACTTGAAAAGGGGGAAGAAGTCTTCCTTCAAATTGACTAAAGTTGTGCATTGGCCAAATGCTCCAAATTGAGATATAGTGAACAACTTGAAATGCCTTAGATTGGGGCATTATTGTGTCAATCCAGTTGCAGACATCCTTAAATAACATTGAACAAAATAGAAACAAGACATAAATAGATGAGTAACATCTTTGCTCTCCATTTTGCACAAATAGTATAGACTCGCACAATATTTTTGTTTCTCTTGCAAATAATCCCATGTTGGAACCTTTTGCAGAAGATTGAGCCAGATGAATACCTTAGGTTTTTTAGGGGCTTAAATCTTCCAGATCAGTGAATACCATTAGACCGTAGCTTAATCCTTTATGGCCATCATCACCTATTACCTAATAACCCAGCTTAAGAGAGTATTGAATGTCATTGTGCTTATTCTATAATTGTTTATCAGACTCTTCATGCAATCTAATATGACCCTCCTTTAGCTTAGTGATAAACTAGACCAGATGTCAACATGCATTTCCTTCAGACCTAAATTGTTCAGCACTTAACCACCCTTGATGCCATATTTTGAATTGACCTTCATCTTCCAGCTGATTCAAAGTATATATACCTTGTTGATACATGTAGTGAACTATTGCTTATGGGAGAATATATTGTTGTTCCATCCCATTATTGGATCCAAACCTGCCTTCACATGTGACCCAACCTAGACCTACCAAAGCAGGTGAGTGCCAATGATTGGAAAGTCCAGTGCTCAAGGCTTTCCAATTATTTAAAGCATGTTTGTGAATCTTGTTAACACCCAAAAAGTGTTCACTACCTCATCTACCCCATTACATGGATCATTTGTCCATTTTCCTACCATATTTCCCTTAAAAACCCATAAAACCATTTAAAATGCCTCCAAAAGGCCAAAAAATCCTTTTTTCCTCTAAAAATATCCAAAATTCCTCTATAAAAGCAAAATCCCCAAAAAGGGAAGAAAAAATATAAAATAATGAGGAAAAAAGAGGAAAAGAGGAAAAAACCCTAAAAAGCTGCCCTAAACCATATGGTTTCCAAAAAACCATGGGCCAACACTCCACCACTAAAAAACTATAAATAAGTGATGGAGACCCCTTATTTCACATCCACAATCACAAGCATCCTTACTCTGCCAAAACTTCTCTTGAAACCCTAGCTCACCCTTTGAGCTCCTTTCACCATTGAGAGCCCCTTTTGGCCCATTCCCATCATCGGAGAAAGAGAAGGAGCAGCTGAAGCTCGGAGCAACCTCTCGGATCAGCGAAAGGGCTTCACCAACTTCCACACCGGAGGTATTATCAATAAAAAACCATTCTTTATATTTTGCTGTTTTATTTCACGCACGTGTTTTAGATTAGTTTTTATTTCTGTTCAGCATTGTTATTTTCCACTTATTGAACTGCTACTAAGGAGTCCATTCTCCTTAGTAGGTGCTCATTCGCACAAGCTAAGGGTAAAACCCTAGCTACAGTTTTGAGGACTCCGCTGTAGTTTTTTACAGTTTTTTTCATTTTTTCCTTTTGGCTGTCTTTTTCGGCTACCGTACACCGCATTTTTTCCTTCTGCAGTCGCGGCCCGACCGCGTGTTTCAGGACTTTACCTGCGACCAGACCGCAGATCTCAGACTTTTTTCCGTGCCCCAAAGGTGGGTTCAAGTCTTTTACCTGCGATCCGGACACGACTAATCAGCCTGTTTTCTGCGGTCCGACCGCGCCTGTCGGCCTTTTTCCTGCATCCCGACCACGCCTTTGATCCCCCTCGCTGCGACCCGACCATGTTTTTTCCTTCCGCAGTCGTGGCTTGACCGCGTCTGTCGTCTAGAAACCTGCAACTTGGCCGCGCCTGTTTCCTTCAAACCCGTGGTCGGACCACCCGATCCAGCCACAGACCCGCGGTCTGATTTTTGTAGTTTTTCCTGTATTTGACCCCAGCCTCTTTGCTGCCATATTTTCTGCATCTGCACAGCCATCTGTTCTACCTACCGCCCTACTCCCCTACAGCCTTTTCTGCACCATTATTTCTGTTACCTTTTTACAGCATTGTTTTTAAAATTTCAGCATTCTTATTTCATAAAATTTTGCATGTTTAAATTTTGAATTTAATATTACTGTTAGTTCATCACCTCACGAGCACACACTCTATCACCTAATTCAAGTGAGACTTAAAAACTACTTAACTCAACCAACATTCTAACCCCACTTGGGGAACACAAAAGAATCTTTGTAGTTAGGTAGGATTGGAGGGATAGGCTTCCAATAACACCCCTCGGTTACTTACACTTTAGACATAGCTGTTGTCCAATTAGGGAACCAAAATCCCCTAGTATTTTTTAGCACGGTCACAACCAGTTTACCAGAAGGCCTCTCCCTTAGGAGGGTTGAAGTTGTGAGATTGGTTCCAGAGGCCTGAGTGGAATACCGAACTCCATTCAGTAACTGAAGGGCTACCTTTCGTATTTCTCGGGATATCCCTGTATAGGGGTATTGCGGTAAAAGGACCAAGCGACAGATTTACCTTTCTAGACGTGTCATGAATGGGGTATCTTAGTTGCCATTCTTCTAGGATTGACTTCCCGGTGTCCCTCTCGGTAGGGGGATATCTCAGCCACTTGGCTTTCCTATTCATATTGTCTAACTTGGATTTCATCACCTTGGAGAGGATATGTCTAGTTCAGTCAGAATACTTTTAGTTAGGTGTTTGCATGCTCCCTTACCTCCTTTTGGTCTAGCGAGTCCACCGTTTTTTATTTTGTAGGCAACCTGCTGCTTGTTGGTATTCTGACCATTTCTGTTGACACTCCGCCTATTGTAGCACACGGTTACAGTGGGTGTTTTGAGTTGGTTGTTGGCCTGAGTGCCCTATTTTTTGAGCTCTCCTTCTGCACACTTCCTTGCATTAGGGTTTTTGAGCTATTTTTTACTCACCTCAACCCACAAAGATTTGACACCACCTGTCACCATTGAGTCCCCGAGACATTCTCGGCGCCTCAAGGGTGACCCCCCACAGCACAGTTCACTTGACGTCACCCATCATCGACATAGATCTCGAGCCTTGTCACTTGACTCCACTCGTCAGCGGCATAGAACTCCATCACCAGATCTTGACGCCCGTTATTTTACCTCCGATTCTGAGCCAGAGTCTGAGAACCCCATTTACACTGCCCCTACTAGCCCTATGGCTGGTGTGACTCCCACTCCCGTCTTGGTACAGACCATTGGTGGCACATCCACCACGGCACCAGTTACCACACCTACTTTGGGTATGCCCTCCATGGGGCCCCCGTCTACCGTTCCCCTCACGGCACCTATTCCCACAGCGGGACTACCTATTCCCACTCCATCAGTGGCTCACACTACCCATGGTGGCGCAGGACCGTCCTATACCACCTTAGTTCCCCCACTCGGGGGCAACCTCCCTAACACCACCCCTCCACTTGGGGGCATTGGCCCTAACTTGGTCCAACCTACTATTGTGTCACATCCGTCTTCCAGTTTTCCATTCATGGCTAGCCTCAACCTACCGGATCTAGCTAGATTAACCAACGACCCTATCCGACACAACCCTGCATGGCCTCATATGCCCACCAAGCTCCCCTCCGACATCCCTAAGTTTGAGGGCAAGGCCGGTGAGGACCCGCAAAACCACATTATGTCCTTCCATCTATGGTGTTCCTCCAACTCCATAGTGGACGAATATATTCACCTCCGTCTCTTACAGCGCACCTTCACTGGCTCTGCAGCCAAGTGGTATATCGAGCAACCCCATGGCACCCATGCCACCTTTGCTTCCCTTGCCTAAACCTTCCTGCAGTTTTTTCAGTTACCTGTCCGCTATGACGCAGGCGTTGAGATCCTCCTATCATGCAGACAAAGAACGGCTACCCACATCACGGACCACATTCATGAGTGGCGTCGACGCCGTAGCTTATGCAAGATTAAATTAGATGACCGGATCTTCCTAGATTGGTTCCTCAAATCCCTTCTTCCTATCATTGCTAAGGATGTGGCATCTGAAAGACCCCACCCTGAAGAAGAGGCCATCCTTAAGGCCCAGCAATTCGACCTCATTTACGCCTAGTCGGGTTATCTCTATACCATTATACCTGACGCCCCTCACGGTGATTCCTCCCCGCACGATGCGTCGGGGGCATCCCATGCTGCCGACGGCATCATTGGCCGTGTCTCTTTGCATCCTCAACCATTTTCCATAGCATGCCCTACCCCTTGCCCTGACCTATCGCGGGATACCTCACAGCCTGGAGCCACCAACTCGTATGCTCCCATTAAACATCACCACCATACCCATGGACCCTCATGTCCACCTCAGTGTTTCGGTCATGCGATTCTTGCTTACGCCCCCCCGGCCGCACCGTAGCCCTACTACCACCAGCAGGCTGCACCAGTTCCTGCACCTTCATAGGCCCAACCCGCTTATTACTCGCCACAGGCAGCCCCTACAGCAAACCCACAACCCACTCCGCAGCCTTATCAGCAACCCCCTCAAGTCGCTGCACCTGCGCAGCCTCCACCTACATATCATCCACCGCAGCCTGCTCCCGCACCTATGCAACCTCAGAATCCACCTGCTGCCCAAGGGCAAGTTTACGCTCAACAAAACCCGCCGCAAAACCAGAACAACCAACGCAACCAGGGCCAACAAAACTGCGGCAGGGGACGAAATCGTGGGAACAACCAACCTCCAAACCAAGATGGTCAACCCCCTAATCCCCCTGATAATAATAATGTGGCCCCTTCTAACCAAAACCCTGATCACCCGTCCAAGCAGGCTAAAAACCCCAATTTGCGAACAAACCATTCTTGTTCTATTTGCAAGGTCTATGGCCACTACACACATTTTTTCCCACACATGGAGCGAGTTTGGCAACTTTGGACTGAAGATGCCCACCGCCAAGGGCAGGAAGCTCCTCTACCACCGCCCAACCCCCCACAACCTCAGCAGCCACCTTTGGTATTGAAAAACCCCTTACCAAACCAAGGCGTAGTGAACACTCAATCGTTGGCTCCCCCTCAAGCCAACGCGCCAGCCCAACAACAAATCACTTACGCTGCTCCTGATCAACCCATGCTTGACTCAGGTACCCACCACTTGTTGATGATGTCCTCCAATGAGGTCAACCTCCAGACCCGACGAAACCAATATGGCTCCACCCCTGAAGTCCCTCCCATCGATAAACCCACTAACGCTCATCCCACTGATCAGGCATTACGCATACCTCCACCTCCACTAGATGGCGCTCCCAAAGCACCTCGTTTCCCACTTCGCCGTATTAACACTAACCCCAATGCGCGGGCTGCATCAAACTACAACATTGTCGATGACTTAGCCCAATCCCCCGCAGCCATGTCTGCGTTAGAAGTCTTAAAAAAATGCCCTTCGCAGTGCAAGAATTTACTCTCAGCCATTGGGGCTATCGATCCAAATGATTCGATTTTAATGGCATTCGATTTGGCCCACTCCGAGCCTCGCCTGCCTTCCACTTTAGCATTCCAAGTTTTTGTTTCCATTCGGAATTTTGTCGTCCATCGATGCATTATTGATGAAGGTGCCTCTACATGTGTCATGCCCACCTCCATTTGGCAGAAAGTGGGATCCCCCCCTCTCCAGCAGTCCTCTATGGCGTTGCGAGCCTACGATGGCCGTTTGGCTCAACCACAAGGCCTATTAGCTAACGTCCCCGTCCAGCTGGCGGGCAAAACCGTCCTCATAAACATCAAGGTTATTAATGCACCGCTTGATTATAACCTTTTACTTGGCCGCAGCTACATGTATGCCATGCAGGCGGTTGCTTCTACCGTTTTTCATACCATGATGTTCCTGCATGAGGGACGCGTGGTCAAGGTTGACCAACTCACCTACCATGATCCCAATGCCCCCGCGACACCCGAAAATGTTCTCCCCATGATTGAACAACCCGTTTCGGGTGCCACCACCTCATTTGTTTCCTCTATGGGGCCCGGAGTTTACTCAGACGCGCCAATGACCTCGACCTTCCAATTTATTCCACCCCCATCACCCGACACTGACGTGTTTGACCTATGTACCCTGTCCCATACCACACCAACTCCTACTAATCAATCGCCCTTGTTACCTAAACCCCCTTTAGTCCCTAGTCACATTGGTGCTACACCCATCCATACCATTCCTTTCCTCTTCCCTCCCTCAGGAGTAGTTAGAGCCCCAGTCATGGCTACCCTCAGCCTCCCGGGTTTAACATTAGGATTACCCATTTGGTATCTTTCGCCTCCCGTTCCCCCACCGACACCAAATTTCATTCTGCAACCTGTGCAACCAATTTTCACTACTAGTCAACCACCTCCCGGTATCCCTACCCCGTCATCCTCCACGAACCCCCCTCCTCCTCTTACTAAACCCACTGGGGGCAGAGGCCCCCAACCTTACACTCTTGTCCCACCTCCTAAGACAGTAAAAAAACCCCCTGTGTTTCTTGCTCCTCCCAAATGCGCACTATGCGATGAATTGGGCCATGCGACTCACCTATGTCCTCAATTACCGGCATTACAGGAGTACATGCAAATGCTTGACGACGACCCCACTATCCCGGTTGTCCATCTAGATTCAACCCCTAAGCCTCGCGACAAATCCCTGCGCACTAACCAATCCTATGCCCTATGCGATGTTTACGGGCATTACTCATATCACTGTCCAGATCTCCCCGAGTATAGAGCAGCTCTCTTTGAGATGAACAATCTGGATCTTGAGATGGCACCACTCGCCATTGAGGAAATCCACCCCCCGGTCTATTCCTCTTCCGAAGAGGTTAATACCATATATATGATCTCTTCCGTCACTACTCCCTCGTCAACCGAATTGACGACACATACATTCCATACTGATGAGGATATTCTTGAGGCTCTCACTACCCCGGACTATCCGTGGGATGACATGCACTATCGTTCCTACTTCCTCCCAGAGGTATCCTTCTCTAACACTGCTACCCAATTTGCCGTTGAATCCAAAGACTTCCTTCCCCACAAGGTCGACTGGTTCAAGGACCCTATTCCTGCTCCTGTCGCCTTCGAAGAGGGTAACATGGCCAACATCTCCCCTGTCATCCAAATTGATATCGCGGCCCCAGGAAGCACCCCCAAACTCATCACTTTAGGAGCCTCTTGCAGTAAGCAAGAAATTGAGGAATACAACAAACTCTTCAGAGAATTCCGTGATGTCTTTGCCTGGTCCTATACTGAAATGCCTGGTCTTGACCCTGCCATTATAGAGCACCACATTAACACATGGCCTGATGTAACCCCCGTTCGTCAGAAACAGCGTCCCATTCATCCCTCAAAACTCCCAGCTGTCAAAGCAAAGATTGAGAAACTTCGCACGGCAGGATTCATTTATCCTATTGCCTATACCACTTGGGTTTCAAACCCCATTCCCGTTAACAAAAAACAAGGCACCCTTAGAGTATGCACTGACTTCCGAGATTTAAACCGCGCCTGTCACAAAGAAAATTTCCCCACACCATTTATTGACCAGCTCATCGATGCATGTGCGGGGCATGAAGTCCTCTCGTTCATGGATGGTTTTTTCGGATACAATCAAATCCAAATCTGAAAGGAAGACCAGTACAAAACTGCCTTTACTACCCCATGGGGCACCTTTGCCTATCGCGTCATGCCTTTTGGCCTAAAAAATGCTGGTGCCACATTCCAGCGGGCCATGACCTATTGCTTTCATGATTTGGTCCATATCCTGCTCGTCTACCTTGATGACCTTACAGCTCGTTCCTGAAAACGATCAGACCACCTTAACGACCTTCGGCAAGTTTTTCTACGTTGTCGCAAATATCAGATCCGCTTGAACCCACACAAGTGTGTCTTTTGCGTTCCAGCAGGCTGATTGTTGGGTTTCATTGTTTCCCAGAAAGGAATTACTGTTGATCCCCTGAAAGTCCACGCCATCTTAGACCTTCCCTCTCCTCGCACGCTCCGGCAACTCCAAAGTCTATAAGGGCGATCCAATTTCCTTCGACGCTTTGTTCCTGATTACGCCACAACCTTTCACGGTTTCTTTCGCCTGCTCCATACCCACATACCCTTTTTCTGGGACGAGCAAGCCGAAGCTGGATTTGAAGCCCTCAAGAAAGCTCTCACACAAGCCCCCTTGATCTCCCCTCCGGATTTCTCTCAGGACTTCATCCTTTACATCTCGGCATCTGAGCATGCTGTGTCTAGAGTCTTGGTTCAAGAAGACACCTCACACCAAGAGCATGTCATTTACTACATCAGCTAGACCTTGTCCGGCCCACCCCTACGTTACCCATATGAGGAGAGACTAGCCCTAGCTTTGGTCTTTTTCGTCCAAAAATTGCGACACTACATTTTGCTTAGTCATACCACTATCGTCGCCGACTGTAACCCTATGGTCTATATCCTGAACTGGCAGCTCCTGCAAGGTCGTGTGGCTAAATGGGTCATCATCCTCTAGGAATATGATCTCATGTTTCGAACACCTAAGAGCACTAAAGCCCTTGAGCTTACCCAGCTCATCACTGATCTCCCTTCCTTTCTCCCGGCTCCACCTATCTCCGATGAGTTACCCGACAATCACTTGTTCACTATCTCGTCTGATGATCCGTGGTACGGTGATATCTTGTTACCGACCCACAATCACTCGTAATGGACGTCGTCGTATCCGTCACCAAGCCTCTCACTACCTCCTCATAGGAGATGTCCTTTACCGGTGAGGGGTTGACACAATTCTTCGTCGTTGCCTCACACACGAGGAAGCGGAACAGGTCCTTAATGATTCTCATAGCGGTGCCTGCAGCGGCCATTTCTCCAGGATGGCCACTGCCCAAAAGGTCGTCTGCACCGGATACTTCTGGCCCACCCTTTTCACCGACTGCATCACTGCGGTCAAGCATTGCCTTAACTGCCAACTTTTTGCCCCCAAGGCTCGGACACCACCTGCTCCACTACACCCAATCGTCACCGTTGGTCCCTTTTGCAAGTGGGCCATCGACTTCATGGAGTGTAAACCCCCATCTGCGAACGGTCATAAGTACATTATTATCGCCGTCGATTATTTCACCAAATGGGCAAAAGCCATGCCCACCTTCAACTATACCGCTGACACTGCTGCCCGTTTCTTTTTCAACCATGTTATCACACGATTTGGGGTCCCTAAACAGTTGGTCTCCGACCATGGATCACACTTTGAAGACTCCATTTGGCACGAGTTATCCACCCTCCTTAAGTTTGAACACCAATTTTCCTCTGCTTACTACCCCCAAGGGAATGGTCAAGTAGAAGTTGTTAACAAAATCCTAAAAACCATACTCCAACGCACTGTCGACCGACATAAGTCCAATTGGCACCATATGCTTTTCCCTGCCTTATGGGCTTATCGTAACTCCACCAAGACCGCCACTAGTTTTACCCCGTTTCATCTCGTTCATGGTGTAGAGTCTGTCCTCCCCATCGAGTGTCAGATACCCGCTTTGCATATCGCCGTTGAGCTCCTCCCCGATACCTCCCCCCTTGAACAACGTCTGCTATCCCTCGAACAAGCTGATGAAGATCGTCGTGCCACTCTCCAGAACATCGAAGCTGCCAAAAACCGCTCTAAAGCCGGTTATGACAAACATGTTCACCCTCGAACTTTCCATGAAGGGGACCTCGTCCTCGCCTATGATCAAGCCCATGAAAAAACTGGTAAAGGAAAGTTTGAGTCCATGTGGCAAGGCCCTTACATTGTGCAGACTTGCCTCGGTAAGGGGGCATACATTTTAGCCGACTCTAAAGGCCACCCTTTATGCAACCCCCGTAATGCATTGTATCTTAAACGTTTTTACCCATAACTGAAACCGCGACCTCATTGGTCCGCATTGTACAGTTTGCTCTCTTTTTTGTTTTCCACCTTCTTTACCATAATCTGACATTCATCATTCTTGTTGCATGCCCACAGATGGACCATCTTCCAACTCATTACACTGGCTTCGCTGATGGCGCAAGACGCTGGTCTCCCAACCTGGCTTCTGCAGCGTGGGTCTTATATTCCCCTTCCAACAAATTGATTCACCTTGATGGAATATGTATAGGCGCCGCTACCAATAACCAGGCGGAGTATGATGCTGTGACCGGTCTCCTGACTGCTGCCCTCCAGATGGGTATATGTCACCTTCATGTGTTCTTAGACTCCCAGCTACTTGTCTCCCAGCTCAACAATTGCTACCAGGTACGTGATCCCTACCTCTTTAGAAAATTCCTGCGTACAAAACAACTCAGCCGACAGTTTGAATCCATCACATTCACACATGTCCCAAGAGCTCACAATAGTGTCGCAGATCAAATGGCAAATAACATCCTAGATTGGCATATCAATCACACCATGTAACACCTCCATCATGCATCATAGCATCTCATCCAACTATATAAAAAACCAGAAAGACTGCATTGCATCAACATTTACATCCATGAGCATAAACCATAAAACCACATTTGCATCCATAGGGGCATCCACGTGCCTAATCATACATAGATCATGTCACATCACATAAAATACACAAGGGGCATCCATGTGCCCAACATCCTAGACTACTTGCATCCACGTGCAATACAAACATATCAAACATCATACAGCGCATCCACGTGCGTACAACTAAGCCAATATCACAAAAAAGTGCATCCATGTGCATATTTATATACATAAAAAAATGCATGTCACAATGTTATACACGCCCTGAGTACCCCTGTACTCAGCTATACAAAAAATAACTGTACATCCATCAAGCCTCATATAATACATGACGTAGCTACAAAACTCGGGGGGAGTCCCCTGCTCTCCCTAATGAGAGTCATAACTTGCGTCACTACCGGTATCCGCAGCCTCTGAAACCTCCCCTCTCTCCTCCTATGGTAAGAACTCATCCCGCCTGGCCTCCTGTGCCCGTACCCTATCCACCAAGACAGCCACCCGGATCGCAATCAATCTAAAATCCCGGGGTGCCCTCATACAATCCTGGACCACGTCCGGATCCAGGTCCTGCCACCCCTCGTTAGTCACTCCCACTAGCAGACGGTCGAGTAGTGTCCGTACCGACTCTAACGTCCCCTCCGCATCCCGGCGACGCACCTCCCCCCGCCCAAGAAAAGCTTGAACGGCCACAATCCCTCTACGTGCCACATGCCCTGGCGGTGGCCTCGGACCCACATCTGCAAAACACCCATTTGTCAGTCACAATATATCAACAATATATCATATACATAAAACTGGACAATGCAATCAAATCATACATACCATCTGGCCCCCATGCCTGTCCTGGTGGCCGTGGCGCATCTGGATCTCCAGTGAAGTCCATATCTCTATATGGATAATCCTCCAGCGTCAGTGGTAGCTGGAGCCACTGCAAGTACAGATCCTGCGTAAAGTACCGCCCAACGTCCCCGCCACCACGGCTGTGCATCATCTCACCCCACCGCACCATCCGAGGCTCCCTCAAGCCTCCTGCTCTGACCGGCACCTGCGGCCGCAGTGTGGGGACCCTCTCCATAAAGAATGCACATAAAAACAAACCATAGCAGAACCCCTTGCAAGATTCCTTTGCTGCGGTCAGCTGCCGCTGCACGCAGGTCAGGAACATCTGGCCCCATGCATAATAAGTCCCGACCAGTACACGCTCCATGAGCTGCATCTGACCCCTAGACACCCTCTCCGGTGACTGGGACCCCAAAACACGCACCACACATGCTACCATAGCCCGTACTACTGGCTCCTGTAGGTCTCTCACCAAGAGTGCATTCCTATGCACTCGAGCCTCTGGCCGACATAACCGCTCCAACATGTCATCCATATCAAGGTCCGCAGACACCCACGGCTGTGTATCTGCTACCCTCCCCAGGCAGGGCAACCCCATCAAGAAATACACATCAGTCGAGGTGAGGTCTACCCTCTCACCCTGCACTCGAAACGCCAGTATGTCTAGCTCCCAGAAACCCACCAATCGGTTCAGCAGCAATGCTGCTGACCGCATCATAGGCACCTCGGCAAACTTTAGCAGTCCAAAGAGTCCCAGCATCGATCACACCCAACGATCCTCTCGAACAACAGTCACGATCTCGTCCGGGATCTCTCGCTCTCTCCACGACACCTGTGGCATCCTGTCAATCATACAAAGGAACCTCATCAGACCCGAAAAAAAAAAAAAAAACCCAACCGCGACTGTCGGGCCTAAACCCGCGGTCCCAAACCGCGACTGTCGGGCCTAAACCCGCGGTCCAAAACCGTGGCTGTCGGGTTCAAACCCACGGCCTTTAGCCACGGCTGTCGGGCCTAAACTCGCGGTCCCTATCCGCGGCTGTCAAGCCTAAACCCGCGGTCCACCCCACGTGGATCGTACAAGTAACCCTGGGACCCAGCAACCCTCCCCGAACCCAATAACGATGCAGGTATGAGTTTAATGGAATACCTGTATCTCCCGGATCTGAAGTCGGCCGGTCGGATCGTCCAGAAATGTCAACTCAGCTCTGGTCCACTCTGATCGCTGGTCAACGTCCAATAGTACAAATGACACATGTCATGTTGGCCCCACTTACTATTTATACTCCTTTGACTTTTTTCTTGTTTTGGCCATTCTGAACCCATACAGAGTCCATTTTACGAACCGTTTCCACCATTGGAATCAGCATGACGAGGCCGTCACAACGGTCACCTTGTTACATCTTTTTTTCTTCGCCATTTTTTGCCCATTTTTCAGACATCGCTAGTCGTCTTGGTTTACGCACCACTTCGGCCGTTCTCCGTTTTTCACACTGTTGATATCGCCGGATTCATTTTTCCGAGCTCGTGATGATGGTTGAGATCATTTCTCGCTCTCACTTGGTACAATTTCAACATTGTGACCTGAAACCTTGCTACCCCGATTTGCGCGCCACATTGACCGCCATCAGATTGTCCCACACTTTTTACATGAGCCATCCACTTGCGGGACAATCTGATGGCGGCCGATGTGGCACGCAAATCGGGGTAGCAAGGTGTCAGGTCACAATGTTGAAATTGTACCAAGTGAGAGCGATAAATGATCTCAAGCATCGTCACGAGCTCGAAAAAATGAATCTGGCGATATCAACAGTGTGAAAAATGGAGAACGGCCGAAGTGGCGCGTAAACCGAGACGACTAGCGGTGTCTGAAAAATGGGAAAAAAATGGCGTAGAAAAAAAGATGCAACGAGGTTACCGTTGTGACGGCCTCATCGTGCTGATTCCAATGGTGGAAACGGTTCGGAAAATGGACTCCGTATGGGTTCAGAATGGCCAAAACAAGAAAAAAGTCAAAGGACTATAAATAGTAAGTGGGACCAACATGACATGTGTCATTTGTACTATTGGACATTTACCATTGATCAGAGTGGACCAGAGCTGAGTTGACATTTTTGGACGATCCGACTAGCCGACTTCAGATCTGGGAGATACAGGTATTCCGTTAAACTCATACCTGCATCATTATTGGGTTCGGGGAGGGTTGGTGGGTCCCAGGGTTACTTGTACGGTCCACGTGGGGTGGATCGCGGGTTTAGGCCCGACAGCTGCCGCTAAAGGCCGTGGGTTTGAACCCGACAGCCGCGGTTTTGGACCACGGGTTTAGGCCCGACAGTCGCGGTTTGGGACCGCGGGTTTAGGCCCGACAGTCGCGGTCGGGTTTTTTTTTTTTTTTTTTTCGGGTCTTATGAGGTTCCTTTGTATGATTGACAGGATGCCACAGGTGTTGTGGAGAGAGCGAGAGATCCCGGATGAGATCGTGACTGTTGTTCGAGAGGATCGCCGGGTGTGATCGATGCTGGGACTCTTTGGACTGCTGAAGTTTGCCGAGGTGCCTATGATGCGGTCAGCAGCATTGCTGCTGAACCGATTGGTGGGTTTCTGGGAGCCAGACATACTGGCGTTTCGAGTGCAGGGTGAGAGGGTGGACCTCACCCTGACTGATGTGTATTTCTTGATGGGGTTGCCCTGCCTGGGGAGGGTAGCAGATACATAGCCGCGGGTGTCTGCGGACTTTGATATGGATGACATGTTGGAGCGGTTCTGTCGGCCAGAGGCTCGGGTGCATAGGAATGCACTCTTGGTGAGAGACCTACAGGAGTCAGCAGTACGGGCTATGGCAGCATGCGTGGTGCATGTTTTGGGATCCCAGTCACCGGAGAGGGTGTCTGGGGGTCAGATGCAACTCATGGAGCGTGTACTGGTCGGGACTTATTATGCGTGGGGCCAGATGTTCCTGACTTGCGTGCAGCGGCAGCTGACCGCAGCAATGGAATCTAGCAAGGGGTTCTACTATGGTTCGTTTTTATGTGCATTCTTTATGGAGAGGGTCCCCACACTGTGGCCATGGGTGCCGGTCAGAGCAGGAGGCTTGAGGGAGCCTCGGATGGTGCGGTGGGGCGAGATGATGCGCCGCCGTGGTGGCGGTGATGTTGGGCGGTACTTTACGCAGGAGCTGTGACAGAAAATGAACAGTATTATCCTTTTGTTCCTCATTCCCATGCCATTTTGCACTTTTGTGCTTTCTAAACTTTAGTTCTTCACTATGAGTCCTCCTGCGGGCCTTTCTTACTGAATTTTTTAATTCAGGATCCTCTATCCCATAGTGTCCTTTTGTGTGAATGGCATATTTTTATTTCAATTCATGGACGGAGAGGATCTTATGGCCATTTGTTACTTTATGCTTTGAGATTTATGCTTTTTGGAGCTTTGCTCTGATATGCTTTGTTCCTTTGATTCTTAAGAGCTTTTGGGCCCTTTTCTTAATTCATGGCATGGGATCATTTATATATGATAAACTGTCTCACTCCGTTTCCATCCCGCGGGTCTAGTACTGTCACCCCTTTGGGTATTTAAGATGTGAAGTGAATGGAGCCTCTAAATATTACTTTAGACCCTTTTGACTTCGGAGTTATTTACAGGGACGAAATAAGACTTCAAATAAATGCTCTGCTTGTTAGGAATATAGCTGCTAGAAGATTATTTGCACTTTAAAACACAGTCCTTCTGCTCAGGATTTTAGTTAATACAGACCTCTGATGTTTCCATTGCATCCACAAGTTTGCCTTTTATTCAAAACAAAAGAAAACTAGCAAAACCATAAGAAAATAACAGCCTGACAATAAAGAAAGAATTAAAGTACTAAAAC